>CABHPR010117016.1:5361-19921 GCA_902168415.1 Peromyscus melanophrys
CAGAAACCTGTCTGAATTTGTAGGAGAATCTGCCTGGAGAATGACAGGCACCTAGGAACTTAAACAGACGTATAACATCATCAGCCCACCCAGTAAATGTACCAAAGGTATCTCTCTCCTTTAGTATCCAGATTCCTTCTATAGTCCTATACTCTACTTCTTCTAAACAGATTTAAAACAGGGTTCTTTTGGCTCCAAGGACTAGTCCAAGGACTTCACATTCCAAGAAATGTTGCCAGGGGTGGGAGACGTAGGTCTGTAGTTAAGAGTGCTGGCTACTCTTCCGGAAGACTTGAGTCGAGTTCCTAGCACAATTAATCCACAATGAGGTACTTAAAACCACCTATATCCTCTTTTGCCTCCCCAAGCACTCATACACGTGTGGCGCACACACACACACACACGAATAAAAGTAAGAAAACATTAAAAAAGAAAAGGATGTTGCCATGAATCATGGCACGTATTTTTAACTCCAGCGGTTGGGAAGCAGATCTCTGAGACTATTTACACTCTGAGGTATATAACAGTGAGATTTTGTCTGGCAAAAAAAAACAATGGAGAAGCACATGCCTTTAAGGGTAAATTATGTGTATGTGACTTATTCCAGGCCAGACTGGAATAAATGGAGTTTATGGTATAAATGGACAATTTTTTTTACATTAATGTTACCTCTTAGAAACAAAGTTTAAAAATGCTGTTATGTGTGTGTGTGTGTGTGTGTGTCACACACACACACACACACGCATATATGTATATACACACTTTTTTTTTCTTCAGGCTTTCTCTCGCTCTTTTTTTTCCCCACAGCTGAGGACCGAACCCAGGGCCTTGCACTTGCTAGGCAAGCGCTCTACCACTGAGCGAAATCCCCAACCCCCTTTTTCAGTCTTTCCTGTGATTTTATTTTCTGCCTTCAACCCTAATTTTGTCTTAGCTGATCAGTCTATGAACACAGACAGGCTTATCTAACTTACAAGCAAGGCAAATACCACTTCCTGACATGGTCCCACCAGGGAATCTGCGTTCATCCACCCAAGGCACCCTTTGGCTGGCTTTATCTTCACTAGGTTGTGAGGCCACTTCACTGATTCCCATCCCAGATGTCAGTTAACCTTTCCGTGGCTGACTTTTACTGCGTTGTCACATTTAGTACCCTGAGTCTTGTCAGCACTGTCATTCCCAGAAGATACACCTCCTTTCCTGAGCCACCTTTAACCTTCAGCATCATCTTAGGCTTGCCATTGAACTCTCTCTCCAAATGATGCATATTTTATGTATAATATGTGCAGTTATATATTCTGCATAATAAATAAAAACCCAAATATTTACAAATGGTTGTGTGCCACCATGTGAGTTCCTGGAATTGAACTCAAGATCTCAGGAACAGCAGCCAGTTCTCTTTAATCTCTGAGCCATCCTCCAGGCACTAAAAAACCAAGTATTTGTAACTATATAATGCATAAACATTATATATAAAACCCTATAATATATAAATTATACACAATAGATAGCTATACATATTATATATATATATATATTTGGTTTTTGTTTTTTTTCCCTTGGAGCTGAGGACCGAACCCAGGGCCTTGCGCTTGCTAACACTGAGCTAAATCTCCAACCCCATATTTGTTTTTTTGAGAAAGGGTTTCGCTGTGTAGACTTCTTTGCTGTCCTGGAACTCACTCTATAAACCAAGCTAGACCGAAACTCAAGAGATCTGCCTGCCTCTGCCTCAAGTTGTGCTGGAACTAAAGGCAGGAGACACCATCGGCCAGCTCCAATGTATTTTTGTAAGAATCATTGATCCTTTCATCAATAATCTAAAAGGACTAAAGAGATTATTATTACAGTAACAGTCTTGTGTTTTATTGAAATATGGACAATTAAAATTTACTGACCAAAATGCATATGCATTGAAGTATCTGCTCAAGGCTGGTGAGGAAGCCCACAGCTTAAAATAAGCACTTGGGAGGGAGGCACAGGCAGACAGATCTTTGGATTACAGGCCAGCCAAAGCTATACATTGAGTCCCTGATACAACAAATAAACAAATAAGTAAATGCATCTATGCCAGGGCCAAGACTTAATTATGTAGTAACATATAAGTCAAAAACGGCCATATAAGTAAAAAACGGCAGCAACAACAACAAAAAAAGGTGTGTGTGTGTGTGTCCTTGTGCAACACCCTTGGCTTTCCTGAAACTTGCTTGAAGGCTGGCCTTCAAGGCATTCGCCTACACACCTGTCAGCAACAACCCATTTGAACCGTGTTCTGAAATTATTAAGAAACAAAGACAAAAACAAGACAAGGTAGTGAGTGAGAGCAGCCCAGTGGTAGAATACTACTCTAGCTTAATGAATATTTAGGTTTGGTGCCCAAACAAGAGTGGGGTAGTTTATGAAGGCAGACAAGTGCTGTGGGATGGTCTGTATGTCAAATGCTCTGATTGGTCAATAAATAAAACACTGATTGGCCAGTGGCCAGGCAGGAAGTATAGGCAGGACTATCAGAGAGGAGAGCTGAGAGAACAGGAAGGTGGGAGAAGACACTGCCAGCTGCCTCCATGACAAGCAGCATGTGAAGATGCCAGTAAGCCAGGAGCCATGTGGCAAGGTATAGATTTATAGAAATGGATTAATTTAAGATGTAAGAACAAGATAGCTAGAAGCCTGAGCTATTAGGCCAAACAGTTTAAACAATATAAGTCTCTGTGTTTACTTTGTTGGATCTGAGCGACTGTGGGACTGGCCGGTGACAAGAGATTTGTCCTGACTGTGGGCCAGGCAGGAAAAATCTAGCTACAGACAAGATTATAATACTCAAGCTGCCACTTCATAAACCCACTAATATCACTAGAGACCCTAGTTAGACAACGACACAAGTAATGTACTGGCTTTATTTCTTTTTTTTGTTTTTCGAGACAGGGTTTCTCTGTGTAGCTTTGCACCTTTCCTGGAACTCACTCTGTAGCCCAGGCTGGCCTCGAACTCACAGAGATCCGCCTGGCTCTCCCTCCCGAGTGCTGGGATTAAAGGCGTGCGCCACCAACGCCCGGCTGTACTGGCTTTAATACATGAACATTTAACATGAGCAGATGTGGTACCTTATGCCTAAATTCTAGGACTAGATGCTAGAGTAGTAAGATCACCATAACTTGGTAAGTTGGAATTTTCACAGATCTTCATTTTAACCAGTAAGAGTGTGCCCTTAACCCCAGCAATTAGGAGGCAAAGCAAGTCATCTGTGAATCTGAAGCCAGTCTGGCCTATATGGAGTGTTCCAGCAGCCAGGGATACAATGAAAGACCAGGTCTCAAAAAGAGATATACACTCCAGATATAGGTGGATCTGACACCACTAGACTATGGGCACCAGCACTCACACGTACACACCAAAACAGACAAAACATTCACAGAGAGTCAAAGTCAAAATGATATAAAAAGGAATGCCATGGCTGGGGAGATGGCTCTGAGGTTAAGAGCACTGGTTGTTTACCCAAGGATCTTGAGTTCAATTCCCAGCAATCACATGGTGGCTTACAACCACCTGTAATGAGATCTGGTGCCTTCTTCTGGCATGCAGGCAACACACTGCATGTATACATAATCAACAAACAAATAAATGAAGCTATTTTTGCAAATTAAATAACTTGGATATACTAATCAGGGATGGAGAGATGGCTCAGAGGCTAAGAGCACCAGCAGCTATTCCAGATGTCCTGATTTCAATCCCCGGCAACCATGGTGGCTCACAGCCATCTATAATGAGATCTGGTGACCTATTCTGGCGTGCAGGAATATATGCAGACAGAACACTATATACATAATAAATAAATAATAATCTAAATAGAGAAAGAAAATAATATTCATTCTTCATTCCCAACTCCATAACCCATACACAGATCAAAAATTGTTATATAAGACAACTACTTACTGTAATGAATCCATATCCCTTAGATCGACCTGTTTCACTATCCATCATGAGCTGAATGCTTTCAATCTAAAATTTAAAAGCATAAATTAGGCAAAACAATTCCTTGAGGTATAGTTTCTAAAAATCTAGACTATATTGCAGCCTTGCCCCCTTCCCACAAAGTAATGGAAGACAATACAACTGTTCTTTACAAATAAATTTTGTTAAGGCCTAGATTTTTTCAGAATTACCCACTTTGGCAGGGAAATAACTGTCAGTGAAAGAAAAAAATACAAAATTTTACCCTTCCGAAAGGCTCAAAGATCCCCCGAAGCATATCTTCAGTTATGTTAAAGTGTAATGAGCCCACATAGAGCCTCATAGGTCCAGCACTTCCCTTTTGTAAATTGTTTGCCATTGCAGCAGCTCTGTTTTTTTCTGCCTGTAAGTAAGAAAAACCCACATTAAACACTAATACAAAGGAGACGAATTTCAAATAAGGACAAAGATTAGAAAGTTGGAAACTGTGAGTAAAAGAAAACCTGACCCCAAATTGATTTCCGGAAAGCATCGAAAAATAGAAAATTCTGTAAAAAGCACTTGTCAAGGACTAGGGGAAAGGGAAACGGAATTGTGGATAAAAAGGTTTATCAGGTCCCATAAAATCATCAGAGGGAAGGATGTTGTTGAGAACAGTATCACGCTGTGAATGTCATTAATGGGACTCAATGAACTGAAGGATGGTGACACACTACATTCAACTCAAATGTGTGGCCACTATGCAAACACTCTACCACTGAGCTATATCCTATGACCCAAAATATTCACATTAGTTTATGTGTGTAATGTTGTATTATACAATTTTAATAAAGTTTAAAGTATAGGCCAGTTATATACAAAACTATATAATTCATTTCATACTTAAATGCAATCAAATATAAAACGTTCTTAGAAACTTGCTTTGTGCTATCACAACCAGTGATAAATAAAAAAAATTTAGGTTATTTACTGAATATTTGTAAACATATTCAGTATTTATTAACAAAATCACCCCAAGATCAGTTTAACTGAAAGTTGAATTAATGTCATCTAAAAACCGCGAGTAATTTAGAAATAAGGTGTTTGAGGAACCACATACATAAAATCACCTAAGTAAATCATTGAGAAGAGGCCAGAAGAGTATCAGGTGTCCTGATACAAAACAGCTTTGAGCTGCATGTGGAACCTTAAAAAGCAGCAGGTGCTCTGGAACCACAGCATGTGCTCTTAACTGCTGAGCCATCTCTAATCCCTAGGTAAGATATTACCTTGTTAAATTCCAATCTACATTCTAATAGAAACTGCTATGCACAGAGGAGTACTTACACTCATTGACCAGTACTGCCCCACAGGGTATAGACTACAATCTAACCATGATGTAATCTACAATCTCACTGATTGACCATTTCACATAAATTAGTTCTATGATCCCACTTAATAGCTGTTAGATAATGAATAATCAATATATAGCAGGGACTTCGTCAAATTGATTACCATTCTCCTCCCTGACCCTTCTCAATGCTGACATTGCTGCCTGTGCTGTGACACTCAGCTCAATGACAAACCTCTAAAACAGGAAGTTACCTGGGATGCTTGTACTATAATTGGCACTCCTAAAACACGCTGACCAGTTAATCCAATTGCTAGAGGCACTGAACTAACATCAACAAATTCCACATAAGCAATTCCTTTGGAACGTCTTGAATTTCTATCAGAAATCATCCTCACATCTCGAACCTAAAAGGAAAAGAAATAATTATTCTGTAGTCAAATAATACACATAATTATTTCAACACATAAGAGACTCTTTTGTCAAAACCACTGTCTCAATACATATCCCGAGCTTAAACTTTGTTGTGTAGATCAGGTTGGTCTTAAATTCAAATAATTCTGTTACCTATGACACCAGAGGGCAAGGATTAAATTTCAGTACAGGAGTCAGGTCATGGCACATGTCTTTAAATAGAACATTTAAATAGAGCATTCCAGAAACAGTAGTAGGTGGATCTCTGAGTTTCAGCCTGCACTATACACTAAAAACACAAAAATCAATAATAAAGCTAGGATTTCAGTATTTACTCCCATCATATGTTAAAACTTACATTCTTGGGGTTGGGGATTTAGCTTAGTGGTAGAGCGCTTGCCTAGCAAGCACAAGGCCCTAGGTTTGGTCCTTAGCTCCAGGAAAAAAACAAAAGAAAACCCAAAAAAACAAAAAACTTACATTCTTCTACCTTAGTAATAGGACTACATTATCCAGCATTTGCTCCTAAAATAATAATGGGATAAATTATTAAGTTATCTTTGGGGAAGAAGTTGAACGTGCGTAAGATACAGGACAACTTTAGCGACTTTGTTCTCGCCTTTCACCCATGAACTACAGGGATGGAACTCAATGTTATCAGGCTTGCTGTTAAGTGTTTTCATCCAAAATGATTTCAGGAAGACCCTGGTGTTTTGACAGATTGTCCTGAAACTAATCGTCACTCCTCTCAGCCAGTGGGTGGTGGTGCACGCCTTTAATCTCAGCACTCGGGAGGCAGAGCCAGGCGGATCTCTGTGAGTTCCAGGCCAGCCTGGTCTACAGAGCAAGCTCCAGGAAAGGTGCAAAGCTACACAGAGAAACCCTGTATCGAAAAACCACACACACACAAAAAAACCCAAAACCAAAAAAACCCAAAAACCAAACCAAACCAAACCAAAAAAACCATAAACCAAAACAAAACATCCCCAAAACAAAAACAAACCCAAAACAAAAACTCCTCTGTTTTTTGTTTTGAAGTGTTTTTCTTTTCTCTACCTCTTTCTTTCAAGATAGGGTTTCTCTATTTTAAAAGGTTTATTTATTCATTATGTATACAGTATTCTGTCTGCATGTATGCCCGCAAGTCAGAAGAGAGCACCAGATCTCATTATAGATGGTTGTGAGCCATAATGTCGTTGCTGAAAATTGAACTCAGAATCTCTGGAAGAGCAGTCAGTACTAATAACATCTGAGTTATCTCTCTGACTCCCCAAACACTCCTCTCTGATCCACAAGAATAGCCAGGGTTCGCCGGGTGGTGGTGGCGCACGCCTTTAATCCCAGCACTCGGGAGGCAGAGCCAGGCGGATCTCTGTGAGTTCGAGGCCAGCCTGGGCTACAGAGTGAGTTCCAGGAAAGGCGCAAATCTACACAGAGAAACCCTGTCTCGAAAAACCAAAAAAAAAAAAAAAAAAAAACAAAAAAAAAGAATAGCCAGGGTTCAGGGTTATAAGAACATTCTATCACACCAAGGGAAACCCTACTATTTTCATTTCTACATATGAAATTGCCATTTTAATCCATTCAATATAATCACTGCTTAAACCCAAGTAGGACCAGCTGGTATATAAGGAACATGTGTGCTGAGAATGGCCTGAAGCAGCACAGTGGGTAAACAGCAGTGTTGGCTTGTAAAACCATGTGTTCACATTGAAGACCCAGGCACTTTCATAATTAACTATAATTCCAAATTTAACAAATTTAACTGTCTTCCCTATTATTGTTACAGCAATCCCTTTCATAGTTATTAAATGTACAAAGTCACCTGCTGCCCTTATCCTTGGTTACATCTGGAAGTTTGAAGGTAAGTCCCTACTGCTAATGACACAAGCACAATGAATGGAAACAGCAGTTGGAAGAATTCGGCTGGAACTGACCTGGAAGCCTCTTCCCTGAGGACTAGCTCTCATAGTACTGCAAGGTGCTTATACAAGCTGCCAAGGGAGAAAAGCAATCAATAGTCCTACCCTGCTGTGATACCTACAAAACACAATGATGATCAACAGGAATATTTCCCAAAAGGTGCAATGTGGCAATTTTATATTGAGGATTACCAACTAACAACTGTCTAATTGAACATACACCTTACTGAATAGGAGAGAATTCATAATTGATTCCTGTATGGTAAATCTACTCAACTGCCTATGACTGTTGAGGCCAAAGATGTAAGAAAATAACCTAATATTGCCAGTATAACTTCAAACCACAAAACCACATTGTAAATACTTATCCTTACACCCACCAGTAAGGATAGCTATCCCCACTACCTTTCATCAAAGCTTTTGGCAGGAAATGAAGACAATTTCAGAAAGCACCCACCAAATAATGGTGTGTCCAAGGTCAAATGATATAGCTACATCCTACAACACATTCCAATACACAAGGCTCAGGGACCATCATGGAATAGGGGTAATGAGGACTTTTATGATGTAGATGACTAGAACATTTTCTGAAAAGAGTTCTACATATGACAGGGAATCTGCACTCAGGAAATGTCAACAATACAGTAGCCAAGGTACAGACATTCCAACAATCAGTCTTCTCCAATAAGAACTGAATTGGTTACCCAAGACTAAATGGTCAGCCCTAAAACTATACATGTGCAAAGACCACTACATGGACACAACACATTACATTTATATGTATGTGTTTAATAAGATTATATTTAAATAGAAAATACTAATTTTTAATTTGTGACACCATTTTGCAAACACACTCTCACTTTTTTTTTTTGGTAGCTCGGACTATCCTAGAACTCACTCTATAGACCAGGCTGGCCTTGGAACTCAGATCCACCTGCCTCTTCCTCCTAAGTGCTAGGATTAAAGGCATGAGCCACCACGGCCAGGCTACTGGTTTTTTTTGTTTTGTTTTGATTTGACAGAGTGCCTATCTATGAAGCCCTGGCTGTTCTTGAATTCAGCTTATGCGAGACAGGTTCAGCATCGCGTGAGCCTCCCACCCAGCGCCCAAGAAGAAGGTTAGCGTGGACAGAGCAGTGAATGCTCTGCAAGGCTGTTGGCCAAGCCCGCCCCTGCCAAGGTGGATGCGCAGCTGAAAAAGGCCATGGGAAAGGATAAGTCATGAGACATAAAAGTGCAAACAAAAGGGAAGAGTGTAGCAAAGGGCAAACAGGCTGATGTGGCTGTCCAGCAAACTACAGATGTGCCTGCAGAAAATGGAGAGACTGAAAACCAGAGTCCAGCCTCTGAAGTAGAAGAGAAAGTAGCCAAGGCCGACTAACCATCCATCGTGCGTGTCAGTGTTCCCCGCCTCCCTTCTTGTACAATCCAGAGGAATAATTTTTATCAACTATTTTGTAAATGCGAGTTTTTTAGTAGCTCTAGAAACATTTTTAAAACGTGGAAGTCCCGCCTCATCCCATTTTTTAAGTGTAAATGATTTTTTTTTTTTTTTTTTTTGGTTTTTCGAGACAGGGTTTCTCTGTGTAGCTTTGCACCTGTCCTGGATCTCACTTGGTAGCCCAGGCTGGCCTCGAACTCACAGAGATCCGCCTGCCTCTGCCTCCCGAGTGCTGGGATTAAAGGCGTGCGCCATCACTGCCCGGCTCCCTAAATGATTTTTTTAAGAGATTAAATCACTTGGTGGTTGTTTATTTTTTGATACAACCAGAAAATAGCAGGATACTGAATCAGGAGAGGCTGTGACTGTCTCGAGGGTCACGATAACATTCCGTTGAGGAGGCTAGTTTTATATCCTACAACACAAAGCATACTAAATGGTAACCAGGAGTTTTGGTCATGCATGTGTCTGGAATATTTTCAGTTATTTCTGGTCTCGTGTTTCTAGTAGAACTGTATCCTAAAAAACCACTCCCCAGTCGTTGCCCTGTCAGAACTGTCTCTGGTCACAGCAGTCCATTTTCCTAACAATTGTGATAATGTGCTGTGAAAGACTGAAATTTTGAATATGTGCTATATGTGGCATAAAATTGTGAGTCAGTGGAATTAAGGATTATGAGCATTTGGTTGTTATGTGAGGTCTTAGGGAAAACTTGCCAAGCTTAGGATGGAGCATCACTGGAATTAAGTTCAAAGACAAACAATACATGGCTCTTTTGGGTATGTGAACACAATGTATGACTCTTAGAGTTTGGTTCCATGTTATAAGAATTGAAATGTCTGTATACTCAACCAATAAAGTCTCAGTTGTGAAAGAGTTAAAAAAAAAAAAACAAGAGAGATGTATGTCACCACACCCAACCATAGTGACACTAATTATTAAAAACACTCCCTTCTACTAATTTGCAGTCTGTAAATGGGGAGTTACCTTTCCTACTGTAGAGAAAAACTCTTCCAAATCCCTTGGTCGAATTCTTGCTGCCAGTTGCATGCAGAAAACTGTCCTTGCGTCTCTTTCCTCAGGAGTTAGATTATCAATAGGTTCCCTAATAGGAGAAGAATCCAGAATTAATGGTTTTTTTTTTTGTTTTTTTTTTTTTTTAGGTGGAGACAAGGTCTCATGTATCATGGGTAGCCTCAAACTCCCGGGGTCTTTTTGTTTTGTTTGTCATGGTTTCTCTGTGTAGCACTGGATATCCTGGAACTCACTCTGTAGATCAAGGCAGCCTCAAACTCAAGAGATCCACAAAGCTTTAACTCCCAAGTACTGGGATTAAAGGCATGCACCACCACTGCAAGACGCAAACTTCTGTTTCAACCAAGCATGTTCTTTTAACTGTTTTTTTTTTTTTAAATACTTAATTTCACCTGTCTATGGCATGTTCCTAGGTGTATACAAGTATACTAAATTCATATAGAAGCCTATGGAGATCAGAATTATAGATGATTGTGAGCTGCCATGTGGGTGCCAGAAACTGAAACTGTTCATCTGCAAGAACAGTTAAGCATTCTTATTCACTAAGTCATCTTTCTAGCCCTTTATCTTGAAATTCTCCTGCTGTTTCTACCTCCGAGGTTGTAGAATTAGACATGCATCAATCATAATACCCATTTTATGCAGTGTTAGGCATTGAACTCATGCATGCTAGGTAAGTACTCTTATTACACATTTGTGCTACACATCCTTTTAAAATTTATGCACTTCTGGGGATTGTGCACCACACCTCACACATTACTGAAGTACGTCCTGAGTTCTGAAGCTACTTTTAATGTATACTTCAGTAAAAATGTAAACAAGGAGGTTTAATTCCTAGCACCCACAAGGCAGCTCACACCTGGCTGTATCTCCAGTTCCAGGGGGCCTGACACCCTCGCAGACACACATGCAAGCAAAATACCAATGTACATAAAATAAATCATTAAAAACATTTAAAATGGGAGGGAAGGTAGCACAATATCTCCAGAGAGTCCATTATCAATAGTGTAGCAGAAGCCAGAGGCCTTGAACCAGACAAATGGTTCATAACATTTAACCCTACAAGTAAAGATGAATGGACTAAAGAGTAAACTGCTACTCTACACTACAGCTTCCAAGATGGGATTTCTTTCTATTTTTTAATTTGTTTCTTTTCTCCTTTTAAATTTTGATTTATTTTGGCGTAAAGGTTTCATGAGCAGAGTTTGGCAGAAGCAAGGGCACTGGGAGGTGAGTGGTATCAGGACACATGATGTGAAATCCGCAGAGAATCAATAAAAGTCAAGAGGAGGGGGTGAAAAACCATCATCATTTACAAGGTGGTGGTGGCACATGCCTTTAATCCCAGCACTCGGGAGGAAGAGGCAGGTAAATATCTGAGTTGAAGGACAGCCTGGTCTACAGAACATAGTTCCAGGACAGCCAAGGCTACAGAGAGAAAGCCTATCTTAAAAAATCAAAACCAAACAAACAAAAGAATACCACAATATGCCGGGCGGTGATGGTGCACGCCTTTAATCCCAGCACTCGGGAGGCAGAGTGAGGCGGATCTCTTGTGAGTTCGAGGCCAGCCTGGGCTACAGAGTGAGTTCCACGATAGCCTCCAAAGCTACACAGAGAAACCCTGTCTCAAAAGAGAAGAAAAAACACCCCATAAAATTCATTAGAAAGTAAAACTTCAATAACATTTAAGATTTGGGGTTTTTTTTTGTGTTTTTGTTTTTGAGACAAAGTTTCTCTGTATAGTTTTGGTGCCTGTATGTCCTGGATCTCGCTCTGTAGAACAGGCTGGCCTCGAACTCAGAGATTCGACTGGCTCTGCCTCCCGAGTGCTGGGATCAAAGGCGTGAGCCCACCACCTGGCACCTTTAACGTTTTATCAAACGTGAGGATTTTATAAAGTAACAAAAATAAACTCCAGCTCCCAACAAAGGAGAGATGGCTCAGAGGTCAAAAGGACTGACTACCCTTGCTGGAAACCAGGGTTTTGGTTCCCAGCTCCCTCATGGTGCTCAAAACTGTTTGCAACTTCTGTTCCAGGAAATCTAATCCTCCTTATGGCCTTAGAAGGTATCAGGCATTGCACATACATGCCTGGAAACACTTAACACACACAAAATAAAATCTTTTTTTGTTTTGTTTTGTTTTTTTCTTTGAGACAGGGTTTCTCTGTGTAAAATAGTCCTGGCTGTCCTGGAACTCACTTTGTAGACCATGCTGGCCTCAAACTCACTGAGATCTGCCTGCCTCTGCCACCCAAGTGCTGGGATGAAAGGCGTGGGTCACTACAGCCTGGCCCAAAATAAAAAAATCTTTTTTTTTTTTTTTTTTTTTTTTTTTTTAAAAAAACAAAATAACTTGAGCATGGTGGTACACACCTTTATCATACTACTAGATTAGCAAAGGCAAGAAGATCTCTTGAGTTAGAGGCCTGGTATACATAGCATGTTCCAAGTGAACTAGGGCTACAAAGAGATACCCTGCCTTAAAAGTAAATTTAAAATGCTTGCATTAAGGTCAGCCAGGTTAGTGAAGCATGCTACCATACGACAAAATGTACCTTCATGCAAAAGGATACATTGTATAGTCTTAAACTTATCAAGGAAATAATTCATGCAACCTTCATGAACAGAAATGACCATTCAATTCTGTAAGACACCTATCTAAGATGAAATGCATGCTTATGAAACAGTGCCAAGTAGTAAAACTTGTAACTGCTGTGTTATTTTACTATAGTTTTTTCAAATGTCATTATATAATAATTCCATATGAAATGAAGCTGACTTAAAATTATCAGTATAAGGGCTGGAGAGATGGCTCAGAGGTTAAGAGCACTGACTCCTCTTCCAATAGGTCCTGAGTTCAATTCCCAGCAACCACATGGTGGCTCATAACCATCTATAATGAGATCTGGTGTATGCAGGCAGAACACTGTATACATAATAAATAAGTCTTTAAAAAAAATAATCAGTATAAATTTACTAAAAACCTGCCTCAAGTGATATTTTGTTTTTTAGAATATATGAAATTAAGACAGGTGTGAATCCTAGCACTCGGGAGGCAAAGGCAGATAGATCTGTCTAGGCCAGTCTAGTCTACAAATCAGGTTCTAGGACAGCCAGGACTGTTACAGGCAAACATTGTCTTCAAAATAAAAATAAAAAAGAAACTGAAAAGCAGCACTACTGAAAGTTCATCATCATTCTTTTTAAGTTAACCATAGTGCAAAAGGAAGTAAAAGACATAATGTGATCATAATAATTACGTGTTTAAAAAGTCTTTTGTTTGCAAAATTTTTAACAAATTTAAAAAAGGAAGGGGGAACCAACAGTTACCTCACAGGGCTCTTGTCTTTTCTGAATGGACTTTTGCTTCGGGAACGTCTTCTGCTGCAAGGTTAAAAAGTTTCACAAGTTACCCAAACAAGTTAAGATCTCATTAGTTCCTTGAAAAACAATTTAAGCAATTCAGAAGTATGTTTAAAAACCTTAATTTGATGCTATGAGGCAACCCAATCTTTCCTCGGATGGCACTGTTAAATTTTGGTCCGGAGCTAAAAAGAAAACACAAAATTACACTAGTTACAGGTTTAGGATCTTGCTAAGATCAAGTTCATGGACTCTCCAAGTCTAACATTGTTTAGGCGGCTTCTTTTCTATCTTAATTACAAAGAAGAAACAAAAGCACTTAGAAAAAATTGTAACTTTATCCCAGACCTGTAGCACTTGTATTTGTCTATCCTGGACCAGTTAGAGGTGCCAAGAACAAGTTACAGCCTCAATATTTTTTCTAAAAAAAACCTACTGCATCTATTTTAGTTTTTCAACCATATAATTATGAACACAAGAGTGAGTCTTTGAAATAGACAAATAGAGTAAAAACCAATGCTTGTGCACTCTCATCCCAGCATCAGTTTACTATGCAGTTCTTTCTTGAAAACTCATGCACTTCTATAAACACACTATGCAGGGAATAATGATCTAGAACTCCTGCTCCTCTTGTCTCAACTTCTAGGAGTTATCGGATTAGTGTTGAATCCCTCAGCCACCACAGCCACATGAAGGACTTTTCTTGTTTGACAGGGTTTCTCTGTGTAGCTTTGGAGTCTGTCCTGGAACTAAATCTGTAGACCAGGATGGCCTCGAAATCAAGAGATCCACCTGCCTCTGCCTCCTGAAGGCTAGGGCTAAAGGCATGTGCCACCACCGTCCTGCAGGACTTTTTTTTTTTTTTTTTAAATAAAAATGTGTGCTTATGTGTATAACACCATGAAACTGATATGTTCCATGTAATTATCTTTTTCTTTTGGGGAGCAGGAGATAGCCCTGGCAGTCCTGGAACTTAGCCTCACAAAGACTCTACCTGACTCTGCCTCCTGAGAGCTGGGATTAAAGGCATGTTTCACCACACCCATCCAGCTCTTAAATTTTTTTCTTAAGACAGGTTCTCACTATGTAATCTTAGCTG
>CABHPR010117017.1:0-22027 GCA_902168415.1 Peromyscus melanophrys
ACACACACACACACACACACACACACACACACACACACACACACACACCCTGTCTTAGTTATGGTTTCGGTTGCTATGATGAGACACTAGGACCAAAGACAAGCTGGGGAGGAAAGGGTTTGTTCAGCTCATGTTTCCACCTCACTGTTTATCCCTGAAGGAAGTCAGAACAGGAACTCACACAGGGCAGAAGCCTGGAGTCAGGAGCTGATGCAGAGGCCAGGGAGAGGTGCTGCTTACTGGCTTGCTCACTCTGCTTTCTTTTAGAACCCAGGACCACCAGCCTAGGGATGGCCCCACCCACAATGGGCTGGGCCCACCTCCATCAATCACTAATTAAGAAAATGCCTTACAGCTGGATCTTATGGCGGCATTTCCTCAATTGAAGTTCCCTCCTTTCAGATAATTCTAGCTTGTGTCAAGTTGACCTAAAACCAGTCAATACCAATACACACACACACACACACACACACACACACACACACACACACACACCACATACTCCAACTCTGTTCTTTGCTGTGAGCTTTCTCCTTGGAACACTGCCAATCCCCACATCCCCACTCACATGGTTATAGCACACTGCCACACACACCACAACAGAGCCAGATGAGAGACAAGGAAAGAGTATCTCAGGCAGGCATAGTGCAACAAATTATCTGAACCAACATTAGGAAGTAAAAGAAAGAAATCTATCTTAAAATTTCATGATGTTTACATCTACAGTTTTAAAATGGATTTTCTGGCTTCTTGTGAGTTCAAGTTTGAAAATTAAAAATAAATGTCTACAAAAAATGTTTAATAAATTAAAAATAAATAAATGTCCACATGAGCAAGTTTTCAAACGGGTCTTTTATGCTATGTCCTGGTCAAACAACGTCTAAGTCTGTCTTCAAATTCATTTAAGTTAAAAATGAACTGTGCGTGAGTCACTTGTTGGGGAAAACAGAGTAAATTTGAAATCTTTAAAAGGAAAGCCAACATTTGAAAGTCTTTTTTTTCTAATTGTAATTAGAAGTTTGCTAATCTGTGTAAGATGTTCCCCCAGAGGAGAATCTGTCACTGTAGTTAGATACTGAAATAAAATACTGTATTGCATAGATGTACAGTTAGTATGTGCTAATTCAAAAGAAAATAATAAATAAATTTACCGTGTTCTCTTCCATAGCTGTGATGAAATGTAAGCAAGACTCAGCAAGTCGGGAGCTGTGTCCTGGCTGCCAGCGGGTGATTTTGATGGACTATGCCAGGGAAAAGAGTTAAAGAAGAAAATAGTCTAATATTGACAGTTTATTTTGGTTAGAGTTCTCTCTATTTTCTAAACTTTTTAAATGATTCTACCCCTTTATGTTATGATGATTGTGTGGTTGACTGTACTGCTGTGAGTAAGATAAAATGGAAAGAAATGGTGTTTAAAAGCAGCCACTTTTAAATCAAAATGCATCAACACTTTTTAGAAGTCTTATTCTCTTGGTGTAACTAAACCGGTAACATTTCAGAGATACTTTGCCAGTCCTGCCTGTGGGCCACTGTCCCGTGATTGGAAGTGAGCCCTGGTTTTTAGTGGGGGTGAGCACCCCCTGGTGGACGGAGGAAGCAGCTGGATGGTCCAGTTTGGGATGGCAATCAGGGAAGAACAGCTTTGTCTTCCAATTCACCACACGCTCTGGAGAGGGATCTTTAAGGAGGCTCCACTCTTATACTTAAAATTTGAAGCCACAAATTGAATGGCAGGGTGTGAAATGGCAGGGTATGTATTTCACGTCGGACACATTTTACACTGTCCAATGTGAAATACAGACTTCTTGCTGGAATTCAGTTTAAAGATGGTCTGTGTGAAAAACTGGCTGAGCCCTCAAAGAAAAGGAAAAGAGCTGCCTTGACTTCCTCAGAGCATCTCATATCGTCCCTGAAGTTTCATCTCAGAGTCTGTTCATACTCACCGGCGGGCACTGCAAGAATTCAGCGTTTCATCCACACTCTCTCTGACAGTATACATTGAATATTCTCTACAACACATATTTTACTCACATACTGTAAGGGCATTTAGAATGTATCTCGCCTCACCCGCCCCATTTTACAGGTGAGAACTGAAGCCCCCACAGAACACAGTGTCCCAAAGGATCACCCAAAACGGGGACAGAGAAAGCCTTGCAGAGCTCACTGGGCTGCATGGTCACTGGGTCCCTGTCAGACCTGTCTGTCCCTAGTCTTGTTTATGCTGTGTAAAACAATTCACAAAGTTTCCTTGAGAATCTTATATTTAAAATTGCTACAGAATCCTTGCTCGCAGTGACTCGGTCATTGGGAGAAGGTCAGAAAGCACCATAAAGAAGTCTTTCCTCTTCTGCCTCATCTAAGGTTCTGGGGGATGAACCTACAGCCTCGGGACCCTTGGGCAGGTGCTCTAGCACCGAGATACATCTCTAGGACTCTTACGTTTTACTTTGAGGGAGAGTCTCGCTGAACCTTCAGCTCTGACCTTGAGTCCATTTTGTAGTCCGAACTGAACTGAACACCTCGAACTGAAGATCCTCCTGCCTCGGCCTCCTCACTAGCTGGGATTGGAGGTATCTTTCTATAACTGGCAATGTGGCATTTTCTGGTCTGACAGACTTCATCTGTGGAGCAGGTATCGAGATGTGTGACTTACCCGCTCAAGGCTGTGTTTGGAATCCAAAGTTTGCTGTGAGAATCAGAAACATCTGAAGGTCACTCCTACCCAACCCACAGCACCTCCCTGGACCATCATCACAGCAGGCTTTTCACTGTGGCAAGAAAGAGCTTGCTCTTAGGCAAAAGGGGGCAGTCCTTGCAACTGGTGCCATTTGAGAGGGGATTAAAGGGGAGAGCCCAAAGCCTTGAGGAGGAATGTTCCTCCTCTCCAAAGCAACAATCTGCTTCATTCTAAGGACGCCTGGGGCTAGGATTTGGGAAAGGGCAAGGGCCCCATCTGCTATTTAGCATGAAATGGGTTTGTAGATAACCGTCTCTGCTAAGTTCTCACAGGTTCCGTTTTACTCTGAAAGGAAAACAGCTGAACCCAGAGTAGTGTTTAGAAGATTGCCTTTAGAATCTGCTCCTTGCCATCAGATTTTAAAATTCCCCATTTGTAAGTAGAGTGGTGCAGGCTGTTTAGAAAAGATGTGGATGCCTCATACATCCCACCCACCTTTGAAAATCCACAATTTCCTTACATCCCTTAGAGAAGAGGATGAGGAATAACTTTTTGTTAACATGAACACAGACACATGGTCTGTGACAAGTAGGCAGTCCTTGGTGGTGTTTTTTTTTTTTTTTTTCCCGAGACAGGGTTTCTCTGTGTAGTTTTGGTGCCTGTCCTGGAACTTGCTCTGAAGACCAGGCTGGCCTCGAACTCACAGGGATCCACCTGGCTCTGCCTCCCAAGAGCTGGGATTAAAGGCGTGCACCACTGCCGCCCAGCTGGTTCCTGGTGTTTTTAAGAGTGAAGAAGATAGTGAAGGAAGTATTTTTGAAACGATTTTGACTGATTTGAAATATGATTTAGAGATGTTTGTGAAGGTGGGGAATGAACAGGAAGAAGCAAAGGACCTGGACCTGGAGAGTGTGCGGCTTACGTGAGCGTGCCTGAAGATCTGCGCTCCTAACAGTAGGGATCAGAGTCCTGGCGGCACCCACGGAGAGTCCCAGCTTCTTGTTTTAAAGACAGAAATGCACCAGGGACACATCTAAGACAGGAAAGCAAGCACCTAGAACAGGAGTAGACGATTGAGTAGGGCAAAGGCATCCACTCCAGGGCTCTGGGCCAGGATGCTCCTGACCTTTTCTTCTGTTTACACAGCACAGGCTTTCCTTGCCGTGCTCTCCCTGTTGTGTGTAGCTTACGTGGGGAGAGGTTCCCAGTCTCTTTGTCCATGGATTTCTTTCACATCGCTGTCTCTCCACATCCCTGCTCTCTTTCCACCAGATGAGAAACATCAAGAAATAGATCTGTGTACCTGTTGCAGACAACCTGAGGTGAATACAGAGGCTGTGACTTTGCCCAGTGTGGCTGCAGCCCTGGTCCATGCTCTCCTCTTCTCTGTGTCCCTAGGGGCCTCCTGAATTGTCTCAGGTCGGCGCCAGCCAGCCTATAGGAGGCCTTCACATCTCCAAAGGGCTGTGGAGTCACCTGCTAAAGCAAATTCCGAATTCACATCTTTCCTCTGCAGCTGGGCTGAGCTACAGGTCCTTACCTGTCATGTGTTGCTTAGGAAAACATGTTTTCCCTGATGCTGTCCTTAGTGAAAAGCCATCCTGGGGAGGATTTCTATGTATAAAGTGGTTGAAAGTCCTTTTTGACTTTCAAATCAAGATAAACTAAAGCCTTGGCAAAGTCAAACTAAAACTGAGCACAGTAATGGGATCTCAGGCTGCATAAAACTTGACTTCATCCCTCACAAGGAAGCACATAGCCTTCCAAAGGAGCTCTGCAAAGAGAATTGAAGTCTAATCCTACAGTGCTAGGTTATAAAAATACATAGAAGACCTCAGTTGAGAGCTGTATGGAAACATACTGTTGAAGTTTCTCACACTTGCTTAGACTCTCCAATCTCTCTTTCGATCTCTTTGATCTCTCCCTCATCCCTGCCAACTCCCTCTTCTCCTCACTTGTCCATGTGATAGAGTAGAAATGGCTTGGTGAAAATCAGGTGCCAGTGGCACCCAAGTGGGGTCCAGTGAGTGACACCCCAAGGGATGGGTGCAGCAGGTCATACGTGAGGATACCAGCAATCAGAGAAACCACTCTGGGGAGAATTTGTATTTCTGGAACTTAGCATAAGGGCTTTGCTGAAAATATTATCTCCATTTCCCTGAGAGTAGATGCAGGCGTGCGTGGACGAATATGGGGGGTGGCAAGCCCTGGAAGAGAGGGCCTGGGATGACCAGGAAGGGGAAGATTGAAGGTGGGAGAGGAAAGATGAGGCAGGAAGGAGAGGGCTGGGGGCAACGAGGGAGGGGTAGAAAAGCAGAAAGGAAGCAAAGAGGAAGTAAGGTAAATTCCCAAGGATGGAGGCCTTCCAGCTCCCAAACAAACCATTTAATAGGAGCCAGAGTTCCTCCTGCACCGTTCCATCTGCAACTGATAAAAACAAATGAACATCAGACCAAGCTTGGGTACCACATTCCCCCAAAACAGGCCCTGTGAATGAACAACAGACCAAAGCATCCACAGGCACCAGACCCCTGAGACCTGGGTCTCTACTTCCCTGGAGATGAAGGTCCTCACAGGCTGGCATCCAGCTGCAGCCACTGTGGGACCCAGCAGCATCCCACAAGAGTGGCCTCTCCCTGGTGACTCTCCATCCTGACCAGGGAACCAGTGTGAAGGAGGGGTGGCACTGACATCCTTCCATAATCTCAGCCCAGAGAACGCCAGTATCATGACCATTTAGCTGACTCTTATGGCATTTCCCCACTCCTTGGTTTGAGAAATAATGTATTGTGGTAATGTAAAATGGCATGTGGATGTACGATACAATAATTAGTGTAAATAAACATACATCCATGTAGTTTCGTGCATGGATGCATGGTTATAATACATTAGTGTGGGGTATGGCATGATGTGCAATAAATAGAGAAGCAGGGCAGGCTCCTGTTCAGCACACACTGTTCATGTCAATCACTAATCAAGGTCTGCTCAGAGTCAGGTGACTGAGACTTGGAAATCTGTGGCTCAGCACAGGCTCAGCCCTGCAATCTGACCTCACAGCAGTTGGGATGTCGGTGCTTGTTTTAAAATGGTGGCCATGGGTGATCACCGCTTTTCCATGAGGTGTGTGTGCCTCAGTAGGAAGCATGTTAAGGCTCTGAGATATCAGGAAGCCTGGGGAAGACCTGCCCTCAGAGTCTATTCCAGCTCTCTTTCTGTCTAGGAGATGCAGTGGGCCTGTCTCCATGTGCCAAGCTCACCCCTTTTCATCTGCTGCCATGGGGCTGGTCACCCTGGAGCTGGATGGAATGTTGATGAACTGCCCCCCTCCCCGCCCACCCTCTTTGCTAGTTAGCCACTTTGATCCATACAGAAGCAGCTTTTTCCTCTTTTCCTTAGTTCTGCAGGTGTGTGTGTGCTGCCCTGAGATATTTGCACAGAGAATAGTTCTGCACACAGACCCTGTATGGAATTGTCAAAGGGAGACTCCCCCCACACCCCATGAGGAGCTCCATGGAAACACAGCACAGCTGCACTCACCTTTTCCTGGTCTTTTCTACCCTTGTGTTGAAAATAGATGTTTTTTTTTTCTTCCATGATGTATCCTGATTGCAGTTTCTCCTCCCAGTTCCTCCCCACCTCCTGTCCCATCCAGATCCATCCCCTTTCTGTCTTTCATTAGAAATGGGCCTTTGCTGCTTCTGCCATTTGTGCCCAGTGCCCAGGAAAGTGTGTAACAAAATGAACCTTCAGGGTTCAAAGAGTAAGTGAAAGAGAATGATTTAACACATCAGGGCACAACCTCTGGGTCTTAAATATACACTCAGGAGAAGGCTTCAGGGTAAAAATAAAAACTCTTGAGATCTGAGTGATGATCAACTAGTGTATTATTTTCAAAGTTTGTATGATTGACTACGTAAGATAACATCTTCCTTTGGCTGCCTATTCTGTGAGCATTTCTTTCAAGGTGTTACATAGGTATCATGGTTTATTATCAGAATATATTAAAATGTGGGAGGATTTTAAAATAAACTCTGTGTTAATGAAATATAAGAGCCATCCATTTCAAACCAAAACTAAATGTCTTCAGGATCTCCAATCCTAAGACATAAAAATGATCTAAGTTATAAAAGGGATCAATGTCTAGCAAAGGAACTCCAGGAAGAGGAGCATGGAAAGTTCTGGGAGTTTATGGAAGGTGTATTTTGCATGTTCTTTTTGAGGACAAGCAACACCCAGATGAACAGGGCTAGTACCTGCCTTGGAGACCTTTAAATAGAAGGAGCAGAAACGTCCGCAACGTATCAAGGCCCAGAACATTCTGCAGGCTTTTGAGCATTTGCATTTTTCACTTTAACCTTTTAAATCCACAGTCCCCTATCCTAATATAAGGTCACTCTGGTGTGCTTCCGTACACCAAGTCATCCCTACGCCCCCACTGAGCCATAAAATATAGTTAGCATCCATCGGGCAACACTGCTTAAAGTGGTTTCTTCTTCCTTTCTCTACGTGGCTCTGCAGAACAGGACAGGAAATTACTTTTAAAGCCATTTGACTGATGAAGGAACTGAGGGAAAGCTTTTCATTAGAAACTCCCCCAACCAGCAGTTTAACATTCCACACAGGAGTTGTCAGACAAGGACAATCTGAGACCAGTTGGCTCTTGAGGCCCCTCCCTCCCCAAAGTAAGCAACATTTCCTAGAAGAAACCAGCTTAACAGCGTGCTCTGTATCTGTGGCTCTTCCAAGTTCTTAATGTTGATGAAAGCAAACCAGCTTCTGTCCCAGATTAGTATATATTTAATTATATGTCATATATATGTATATATATGTGTGTGTGTGTGTGTGTGTGTGTGTGTTTCCTTCTTCCTCCCTGTGGTGGTTTAAAAGAAATTGCCCCCCCATAGGGAGTGGCACTATTAGTATTAGAAGGTGTGGCTTTGTTGGAATAGGTGTGACCTTGTTGGAGGAAGCGTGTCACTGTGGGGACAGGCTTTGAGGTCTCCTATGCTAATTTTGTAGGTCTCAAGTTATGCCCAGTGTGGACCTAGACTCCTTCTGCTGTCTGTAGATCAAGATGTAGAACTCTCAGCTCCTTCTCCAGCATGATGTCTGCCTGCACACCACCATACATACCCCACCATGTTGATAATGGACTAAACCTCTGAACTAGAAGCCAGCCCCAATTAAATGTTTTCCTTTATAAGAGTTGCATGGTTATGGCATCTCTTCACAGCAATACAAACCCTCACTAAGACACTCATCAACTTTTACTTCATCAAACTAGTCTCTCTGGGTTTCATCCTTCCCCCGTGTTTCCCTGTTTCTACTGTCAATGCACAAAAGTTTGGGTGTATGGGTACATGGGAGTAGATACACTCCACATCCTAACTCCAACTCTTCCCTTCCCCAGCTGAAGATCAGTTTGCACCTATGAAGTTAAACAGGAAGCCCACATAGATGCACCAGAAATTCCATCAAGATTCCCCAAGAAGCCCAGGTAGACTCACTAGGACGCCCATGACCCACATACATAGACCCACAAAGAAACCCATGTAGTCCCTCCAGTAAAACCATGTAGACCTTCCGGGAATCACACGCAGACTCATGAGAAAAGTATGCCATGTAGACATGCCAAGAAGCCCATGTAGATGCACCAGGAAGCCCACACAGCCCCACATGCAGACATGTCAAGCAGCCTGTAAGGACACACCAGAAAGCCCACATAGACTGGTCAGGTGCTTTATTTGTATTCCACCATTGTTTCCCTGGATGCTGAGGTGTCTCCAGATCCACCTCAAGTTAAACAATGTCACTCCTGGCCATCATAAAACTGTTAGCTGTCCTGAGTTCTAGGTCCTGGATGGTCGAAAGTTATGGATTCAAAACTCTGATAGAGTGAGTAGGGTTCTGTGAGTGTCACTGTGTGTAGCCTGCATGTAAAAATAAATAAATAAAATATGCAATCCTGCAATCCACACCAGAGATGCGAGGTGGTTGGCAGCACACAGCGGGAACAGTTGTTGCCCTGGATGGCCTTCTGGACTTCTATCAGAGACTGCTCTGTCAGAATTTTGTCAAGAGAGCCTGTAGAAGCAAAGACTGTGAAAGCTATGTTCAGCTCATCCCTAGGTAAGCAGCTATGGACTTACTTGACAAAATTCAAGCAGCCAGGACACAGACCTTCTCTATTTGGGAGAAAAGAAAGCTGAAGCAAGCAAGAAAGGCAGTAAGATCGCTTTCTGGACGAGACGCCCCTGAGGACGCCTGTCTTGAACTCACATCCTCGGCAGAGGCCACTGGTGTTGACAAGCCAACTATCAACAGGGATTAACAGTCCAGCCCGGGTCTGCACATTCTTATAAGCCACAAAGGAAGTTTAAAACACAAGCCCAGTTAGAGCGGGGACCGCCTGGGCCTGGGAGCAGACCCCTGGGAGTATAAAGACATTCAAGTCCCCTCCATGTTTATCTCTCAGTGTTGGATGCTGGGCAAAGCATTTCCGTATCTGAGAAAGAGACTAATTCCAAACTGGTCCCCATCCACTCCCCCTCAGCTGCATCATTTCTTCAACAATGTGAACAGAGGAAGAGGAATGTATGTGTAAGACCATCTGTGACAAGGAACTGAGTCGGGATTCCCATCAGCTCAATGGCCAAAGCTAGTGACATGAAGAGGCAAGCATGCAAACACCAACTGTAAAATGTAGGTCTGGGCTAAGACACACAGGAGGATAGCTAGTGGTCACTAAAATCTAGAGATAGGAAAGAAAAAACACAGATTTAAAAAAAAGAGAGAGAGAGAAGAAGTGTAGTCCATGGGCCTGCAGAGCAAATGATCAAAACCTTAAAAACAAACAGAGAGAAAAAATTAACCTCTACGAACAGAATTCCTTCTCAATGGAAACTTCTAGAAGACCATGGCCTGAAGATAGCTTGGACAGGGGTGTAAAGATGTTTGGCCTTTTTATAAAAATAGACATCTCTTTAAACAAAACAGGCCTCTACTCTAGACTTGTGGGTATACATAAAATATTTCGTATTTAATGGAGCAGAGTGTAAGTATCATGACATTCCAACCTGGTAGGTAGGAGATTTGTTTTCTGTGGTAGTCATAGCCTGCTTTAAACAACCTCTGGTCCCTTACAGGTGGGAGCCCAGAAGGTTCTAGAGTTCTTTCTACCAGGTCCAGACATTGCCTCGCGGTATTATCAGTGTGTCCACCAGGCTGTGTTCTGACTAGATTCCTAGTTCTAGGTTCACTGGTGCTACTGCCATAATCTAGATCATCGTTGTCATGGCTGTGAGGTCTCTGCTTTCTTGTGGGCTGTTAGCCAAAGTCACTCTCCTTGAAAAGCTGCCAGCATGCCTCAGATATGGCTTCCTCCCTCTCCAAAGCCATCAAGAAGAGATGCTCAATCGCTCTGTACTTCAAGTATTTATGAGACCAGGCTGGGTCCTCTTGGTGCTCTCCTTTGTCAAGATGTGTCTCATTGTGTCCATGGCCCCCTTGCACAGAGAGCCACCAATCAGGGAAGACTGTTGTGCGGGGGTCAGTCATACCAGAAGATGAGAGAGTTAGAGAAATTTGCACCAACACATTGCTTGTGAAACAACAGGAAAACACAGCGCTTGTCTTATCGTGAATTAGTTCTATTGAGAGTGAATTAGTTCTATTGAGAGAAATCAGAGGATACGTCCCTGTCTTATGCTTCAAGAACTTAACGAATGTTTCCATCACCCATTAGGGGGATGAACGGGAATAACGTGAGAGAATTGTTACAGGTCTCACTCCATGCCTGGAGTCTAGGGCAGGAACTCAAGACAAGAACCTGGAGACCAGAACTGAAGCAGAGACCACAGGGAAATGCTGCTTACTGGTTTGCTCACCCCACTTTCTCATACCACCCTGGGCCACCTGCCCAGGGGTAGCATCACCCATTGTGCTCTGGACCCTCCCACATTAATAATAAGTCAAGAAAATGTTCCACAGGCTTTGCAGGCCAATCCTGTGGAGGCAATTCCTCAGTTGAGGTTCCCTCTTCTCAAATCATTCTAGTTTGTGTCAAATGGGCCAAAAATACATGGGTACGTGTATGTATATATATATATATATATATACATGTATGTGTGTGTTTGTATATTTATATATGTGATGACATGTGTAAATTCTATACGTGTGTACTCACGTGTGCTTAGATACATAGATATGTGTGGAACTATATATGTATATAATAATGAATATATATGTAGGTATACGTGCACGTGTGTGTGTGTGTGTGTGTGTGTGTGTGTGTGTGTGTGTGTGTGTGTACCTATGCCTATCGAGACAGGAAGGTAACCAGCAGGGCTCTTCTGGTTACAAGTTTTTCCTGATTTCGAAGCAGGATACCTCCATTTTTTTTCATTGTGTACTGCCATTCAAAACTGTGTCCCATTCTCTCCCTCATACCACAAAAGACCATGGACGTGTTCAAGTTTACCCTCCTAGACACACTGAGTCCATCAAGCTCCTCCCATGCAGAGGCTCTGTAAACAACTGAGTGCAGCCAGCATCATTTTCAGAACATTCCTCTTCCAAATGAAGCATGCCACTTCTGAATGGCACATCACCTTTTCTTCCTACCCCTGACTCTCTTCAGATACAAACCATCTAGAATTTCAGCCTTTGGGAGTCAGGGCAAGTTCTCTTCAGTTCACTGACAACACTGAGAGTACAGGCAGGGAGCTACCACATGGAAAGGCTGAGCAGTGTGTTCCTATTCTGTCCCCAGGTGGAATGTGCAGCCTGACAAGGTGACTTGGAGCAGAGCTGGTGGATGTCCACTCATCAGGGTCACTCTGCACAAGAGCTGCCCCTCGGGGTTCACTGAGCTGAGCGGAAGCACCCACGGGGATGTGTGGAACTGTCGTTGAAGAAGCAGGAAACCTTGGACAAGGGTGTCATCCTCCAACCTTCTCAGTAGCGGCAGCATCCAGAGCACGTGATGGCCACTGTCTACACTCTCTGAGAGGGGAAAACTAGTTCAAAGGCCTGGTGAATAAACAGCAGGAAGCAGGCATCGCTGAAACATCTGCATCTCACAGGTACAGAGGAGGCTGGCTGGTCCTAAGCAGTGACCGGGTCCACACAGTCAGCAGAGATCCCAGGAAACACTTTGTAACCCATTGCTCATTCTAAACTCCTAACAAGTATCTAGAAGAGGAGAGGGCTGGTGAAACAACCCTGTGGATGAAGTATTTACAACACAAGCATGCAGGCTTCATTCAATTCTAAGAACCCAAGTCTAAAAGCCAGGCATGGTGCCTTATGTTTGTGAGTGACCCCAGCACTGGGCAGGGGAGGCAGGTAGATCTCTGAATTTATTGGTCAATTATTCTAACCAAAAAAGGCAAGGCCCTGGCCAATGATAGAGCCTGTGTTAATAAAGGAAGTGGACGGTGTCCCCAGGATCAACACCCATATATACATACATACATACATACATACATACATACATACATACATACACATATGTATACAGATATGCACACCAACAAGCACACATACTAAATAAATAGATGAATGTATCTAGAGAGAGAAAAAGGAAAATTAACAAAGATGGGCCCCATGCTGGAGGTTGGTAAAGTATAGCCAACACTAATGAGTGCAGAGAATTAGCCAAAAGTGGGTCCATCAGGGAGCACTTGCCATGTGGGTAAGGTAAGTGAGATCTTTTAATAGCAATTAGATGCCAAACACATGCATTGTAATTGTCAAGCAAACAAACAAACAAAAAAAAAAACCGAGCAATGCCAAAATCTTCTTTTATTACATTCTTAAATGAGTTTTCTCCCATTTGAGGAAAAACATAGGCAATCGGCTACCTGAGGTCCTTCTTCCCAGGGTTGCCCACCACAGACACTGTGATATATCCTGAGGGTGAGTGGTGTCCCAAGTCTTGATCCCATAATGAATCTGAATCGATTAGCGTGCAAATCCCGGGAACTGGAATACACAAAGCTCTCAGTGTCACGGGTCTGAATGAAGGCAGAGTGTCATTAGGAGAAGCTCCCTCTGCCCCACCACTTCCCAGAAGCTGCTTTCTTCTAAATCTGCCTTTAAACATGATCTCATCCCGACCTAATGACGCTGACTCACAGACAGGATGAGGTAAGACACTTTGGGTAATGCATCACCCGGTGGGTGGGTGGGTGGCTCATGTGAGGGTCAGCATCCACTTTTGCTGTGACAGGGAGCTACAAAGGAATGGCAAAAAAAAAATGTGGCCACTGACTCAGGACAAGGATGCTGTGGCACCAGAAGGCAGGAGAGGCCATGGTTTGCTCAGTTTTCATAGCACCTAATCATTGTGTAGATTTCTCAACAGGGAAAAAGGGGGAAATAACATTTTTAAGTGGTAGGTTAGAGTATATACAGAAAGAAATATGCTGTATAATGTGCATGCATAATGTATGTGCTTTACATAGAAATGCATATTAGTAAATAATGCATAGTTCAGGATATGATGACTCATATTTATAATCCCAGTACTCAGAAGGCAAAGGCAGAAGGTTCCTTGTATAGTCAAGGGCAGCTTGGTAGTCCATAGTAACAGACACGGTCTCAAAAATGAATCTTAAAAGAAAAATAAAAGTAACATGCAACTCTGCAGGGTGCAGGCCATGCCCGACCAGCTGGATCAATGTCATTTTGCTGTTAGTCTGACATTCTTATAAAGATGAAGGCCTTGGGTTTGTGTATGAACTACATACAGTAGAAACACTTAGGTAACATACCAGTAGGCACTGGAGTTCTCACAATCCTGGTAATAGAAACCAGGGTCTTAGAGATTCCCTGTGTTCTTTATACTTGTAGTAAGAGTGTATTTTCTTTTTTAAAAAAGTTTTATTTTTATTTTTTAAAGTATATGTGTCTGTATGGGGTAGGGGAGGGTGTAATTGCCCAAAGGAAACCAGAAAGGGAATTGGATTTCCTGGAGCTGGAGTTACTGGCATTGTGAGCCATCTGATGTGGATATTGGAACCCAACCTGGATACTGTAAGAGCAGTATGAGCTACCATCTGAACCATCTCTTCAACTCCAAGTGTGTATTTTCTAGGTTCCAGCAAACCTTTGGAGTAGGTCATTCTTGGACTGGGTGCACCTTATAAAGATTCTATCGGGGGCTGGGATGATGGCTTGAGGGTAAAAGCATTAGCTGTACAGCAAGAGGACCAGAGTTTGGATCCCAGAACACATAACAACACCGTGTAGGCTTAGTGGCTCCCCTGTAATTCCAGCCTCAGCCAGCAGAGACGGGGGCTCCCCAGAACAAGCTGGCTTGTGAGACTAGCTGTGTAGGCAAGCGTGAGAGGCCCTGCCTCAGTGAAGAAAGTGGAGGAGCAATGGAGGATGACTCCCAACATCACCTGGAAGCCTCCACACATGTGCCTACATACAAGTGTGTGCACGTATAGATGTGAACATGGATAACACACACATACCTCACATATGTACATACAAAGAGAAAAAGACAAAAAGCATGCTTTGACTCCAGTGAGTGTGTATACATTCACAGGTGGTGAGGGTGACACCTGTCTGCGGACTTGATGTCCTGTGGTTCCAGGTGCCCTAAGAGTTCCTAAAGACAGATCTGATTCATAAACAAGACCTAGCTCACCTTTGGAACAGAAGCCCCATATTGAGCATCTGAGCTTCGGCTCCTGCTGCCCTGGAGCTTCTGAAGTACCCAAGAGAGAGGACAGACTGACCAAGGCCAAGGCAGGAGAAGCAGAACAGTCACAGCTGCAGCAGCCAGCCAGAATGCTACTCATCTGCTCTTCAGAGGAGAGGCTGCCTTCACACACCTGCTCCAGATGGGACAACATGAGGTCACAGTGGGCTCCTCCACCCAGCCCAGCTGCAGCCACAAAGAAGATTCTCCAAGAGGACAGTAAGTCTTGCCTATGCGATCAGAGACATCCTGTCCGGCTCATGAAGAACCTCAGTGATTCTCCACTGCAAGAAGGGATCGCAAGAGCTGACTGCATTGGCAGCAGGTTCTGGGAAAGCAGGCTGGAGAGGAGGAAGCCTGACTCTTCGGGACAGGAGGAGAATGAAAGCTCAGCAGATTCCCAGAAAAGACCAGAGCTGAGTTCATGAACCTCTTTGTGAACTGAATGATCACACTCAGTTATCTCCAGAGTGGAATATATGTGTTTTTCCTTAAACTCCATTTCAGAGAAACCATTAATTAAATCACAAATGTTGGTAATGGGGGAAATGAGATTATAAAGCACTGCCTCGCTCCTCTTTTCTTCTGACTCAGCATGGCACCCCAGGCGGAATGGCCAGACTTCAGGCCTCCAGCACTCCTGGACTTCTGATTTGTGAGTGCTGGAGTTCTGCATTCATCCTTCTCTAACTTGTCCAGAGAGGTTTGCATACCGCCTGGAGTCGGCCTCTTCCGCTTGCTTTGCCCAAAGGCTCACTCTTTTTTGTCTGTCTTCTCATTCACCTCTCAAACCATAAAACGTCTCCCCTTACTTAGATATTTTCCGTTTATAGCTTGATTTTATGCAAAAAGCAGCTGCATTAATTTCCAGTAAGCATTGATTTATGTGTGATAAGCCATGTGCTTACAAAGCTACTTTACAGTGATGAGTTTGCCTCACTGAGGTGAAATATATGTTAAAACATTTAATACAGAAATACATGCAGAGAAATAGATGATACATACATAGATAGATAGATGATAGATAGATAGGTAGATAGATAGATAGATAGATAGATAGATAGATAGATAGATAGACAGACAGACAGACAGACAGACAGGCCTTGAATATTGCCTGTTTAAAATCGGTAGAATAAAAAAGTTCTTCACAGTATGAAAACGTGTTTCTGGAGCTGGAGAGACAGCTCAGCATGAACAGTACTGCTCTTGCAGAGGTCCTGAGTTTGATTCTCACAAAGGTCAGTAGCTCCCAGATGCCTGAACACCCTTTTCTAGACTCTGTGAACACCAGACACATGTATGGTGCACATGCATATACATGAAGCAAGATAACTAAATCTTTAAAGTACAAAATGTTGCATGCACTTGTCTTTTCTTCCACTCAAGATTTCCTCCAGGCCTCCCAACTCGGTCTGTATCTTTTCATTCTAACTTGCTCTTTTTTCATCTCCTCAATCAGCAGACGAAGCATAGACTGTGCCTAGACATCTGTATTAGAGTTCTGTCGAGGACCAATAGAATCAACATGGAGTATAAAAGGGATTTATTAGCTTGACTTCCCTGATTCTGCCTGGGTAGTCCAATGGTCTGGCTACTTGGTGGCAAAGCTGAGAACCTGGTGACTTGCTCAATCCATAAAGTGAGATGCCCCAGCAATCCCAAGCTGGTAATGGATATCTGGAGGATTCCTGAAGAACTACAGGTCTTCAGTGGGAGGTAAAAGAAGCTCCATCCTGAAGTCAGAAGAAGCAGCATCAGCTGAGGAGTAGAGGCACCCACCAGCAAGGACTGAGGCAGGCAGGTGAAGAGCACTGCTTTCTCTTCAGGCCCCTTCATATCAGGACCGGAGCCAGAAGGCACTGCCTGCTCCATGGGAGACTCTCGCCCTTCTCCTCAGTTCCTCTCTAAGTATCTGAGTTCTACTCAAAGGCGTGCCTTTATCTGACTCAAGATCCAAACTCTGGTTGAGCTTACCCTCAAGGCTAACCATCACAACAAATTTGAAGGAGCGAAGATGAGTGGTCGAATTCTGCTGTAGTAGGAATCTTAACAGGTCTTATTAATAAAATCAAACCCAGAGCTAGGTATTGGAGTGAATGCTGGAAGATCAGAGAAGCAGAACAAGCCACAGCCACCTCACCTTGCAAATTCCTCAGCTGATCCTGTTTCCCCAGACTGGAAGCCTCTCAGTCCTCATCCAAAATGAATCTCAGCTGAACTGCTTCTTGAAAGCCTGAAGCTTAACCAGCGGTCCTCACGCCTTATATACCTTTCTGCTTTCTGCCCTCACTTCCTGGGATTGAAGGCTCACTTCCTGGGATTAAAGGCATGAGTCACCATGCCTGGCTGTTTCCAGTGTGGCTTTAAACTCAGAGATCCGAATGGATCTCTGCCCTCCAAGTGATAGGATTAAAGGCGTGTGAGTGCCACCATTTTCTGGCCTCTATATCTAGTGGCTGTTCTGTTCTCTGACCCCAGATTAGTTTATTAGGGTGCACAATATTTTGGGGAACATAATATCACCACATTCTGCAACCTCAAGGAGTTTAGAGCTTAGTGCGGGGGACAAGACCAGAACAATCAGAATGTGCAGGTCCCTTAGGGTACAGACACATAAGCGTAACTTTGGATCATTTGATCAGGTGAAGTTCCATCACTGGGCATGACCTTCCCGTGTGTAACTAGATCCAGGAAATGAGATGGGAGCAGTGTTGTGTGCTGAGCCCTCAACCAGGCTATGCATGAGGTGTATTTAAAGATCTGTAGCTGGCTTGAAAGCCAAGCTGGATATATCACAGTCATGGCAAATTACACTGAAAATTACCCACTTCAACCTCCAGATTTAGTTCATTTTATGTGCAGAATTTCTGAACCTCCTGAGACAGAACAGGTTGACCAAGCCAGCCAAATACACAGCATGGGGCAAGGATGGCTTCAGTCCAATCACCAGCCGTTTGCTACCTTCACCGCATCTCAATATCATGATTAACCCTAGAAGTTCCTGCCAAAAGGGAAAAGGACATAAATCCATCTACACCCCACAGAAGCACAAGACATACTCACAGGTGGTTATCTGGTTCCCTTCACTCTTGTATGATACAGAGCAATTGAACTCCTTCATATTCTAACAGACTTTTAAAAAGAAAGGATGGGAAGGGCATGCAGGGAGCCCTTATTGTAAATATGCTCCTTTGCTATGGTCTTGCACCCCACAGTTCACTGCCACCTCAAGCTCATCACCTCCTGCTCTGTTGGAATTCAAGACCTAGAGCAACACTAGCCTACAGGGAAAATGAATGGGATTTAGTTCATTTCAGAAGAGAGATTATGGAAAATCAGCACTCCAGGGGGTTATGTGTCTTCCTCACTTCTGTCTCAGCTCCTCAGAGAAGGATTTGACTTATCTTCAAAGCCTCAAGAGGGGAAATTGGGGTTCCAACACTACCCCCCAGCTGCCCTCTCCTTATTCATCATGTACCCAACCCTAATGGTGGATCAGTTCAGCTCTTTGCTCCCATCTTTCCTGGAGATACAACCTTCCCTCGCTCAGCAGTGGGACCTCAGGTCTCCTTGTTATCCGTGGGATCCCCAGGTCTTTCACAGGGATGTACATGATGTGTGAGTTGATGCTCATTTCTCTCATCACTCAGTCCAGTTGTTGCTATCAACCTACCCTATCCCTCTGTGTATGCACACACGGACATAGTATGAGTGTTCCTGTGTGTGTGCAGGTGCATGTGACATTCAGAGGTTGACAATGGGTGTCTTCCTTGACAGCTGTCCACCTCTTTAATGAGGTAGAGTCTGCTGCCGAACCTACATCTCATGGATTCACTGCTCTAGCTTAGCCAGCTTGCCCGAGGGATCACTGCCTCTGCTTCCTGAGTGCTGGGATTGCAGGTGGGCTGCCATGCACACCGCCATGCTTGCACAGCAGGCGCTTCATCCACTGAACCATTTCTCCATTCCCTATCTTACCTTATGAGTAGACTACACCCCACTCACCAGAGTTGGGCCATCAAAATCAGTGTAATCTGAGGTGTGTCTAACAGTGGTGTCTTGCTGACAATCACCAGCTCTTACTCTCTTCCGGCTCCCTAATCCACTGCATCCGGGGTCACTGGTGTTTCGGACTGTCTATGCGGGTCACATGCAAGGTATGCTAAGGTGCCCTTGGACACCTTGGACTGTATAGGCTGTGATGGCTGCAGGGAGGCATGAAGGGTCGAGTCTAACTGCCAGATTGCTATTACTCCCTTTGCTATATAGTCTTTGCACCTTGCTACAATAGACCTGGTTCCTGGATGCAGAGCCTGAGATGGATTCTCATTCAATATTCCTCAAGGCCCTGCTTTCCAAGGAGAGTAGAGGGAGCAGGGATCCAGAATATGGTTGTCTTTCCTGGTAAGTATAAACTTGGTTTGATACTACAGAGCCTCTGCAGCATGGAGAAAGAAAAATATTACTCTCCTCTCAACCCAAGAGCTTGGATTCATGGTCTCTGGTAGGTCACTGGGGCACTGCTCTGGCATCTTGTGGCTAAGCCTCATACTCTTGTCTTACGGGAACAGAATTTGCTGGAGGATCGGTGCACAGGACCAGCTGTCCCCCACGACACCAGCTTTCCATCAGTCAGATGTCTGGATTGGTTTACATGGGTCAGTTTCTTCACAACTCTCACTACGAATGTAGAAACACTCTAATTTCTCCATCCTGATGGGATGGTTTTGCATTGAGGGACATTCTTATCTTCTCAGAAGCCTACTTTATGGATCTACATGGACAGTCTTTAGGATTTTTCAAGACATCAAACCAGATCACTTTTTTTTTTAATTAACAGTAGTTTCCCGACCACTAGTACCAATGTTTTCCCCCCTGAGTATTGAGGCATGAATTCGTTCTACTGATTGAGAGGAAGGAGAGCTGGGAACCCGGTGGTGAAGAAACAGCGTTCAGATGCAGCAGCAGCCCTTCACAAAAGCCTGGTTACCAACCTGATTCTACTTGTTCTCAAAGTGGCCAGTTACACGATGACACCTAGATGCAGTGACCTAATTGCCCCCAGCTGACAGGGTAATTCCAGCAGACTCATTTCTGATCTCACTCGCATACCAGGCCAAGTGACTGATTGCTTCCACCTGTACTCAGCACCCATCAGACCACTCACTAAAGCTGACTTCTCTTGAGCACTCAGCCAGGCTTCCATTGCATCTGCTGTCTCGGTGGAAGAGGTCATGTATCTAAGCTTGAACAATGGAGCTTGGGTATCAGGAAGACCAGTCCAGATCTGTGGCACAGAAGATACCCCAAAAACCTCATATTAATCCTCTCTTCCAGATAACACAGAAGCACTCCAGGAAATACCTATGCAAAGATTCTGAAACATGGGGTACACACACACACACACACACACACACACACACACACCTTGAGCTCCCATGGCACAAAAGCCTCCATTGTGCTTTACCATTGAGTAGTTAGAAAGTCGTCAATCATGCTCAAGTTGAAATGATATGAGGAGGTTTGGTTGGAAAGGAACTATTTTGAAGAGTGTAGTATACAAGGAACACACATGGGAGAATGCAGGGACCTTGTACCACCACTGGTCTGGTGGACAGGCAAAGGAGGAGCTAAGAAAATTAAGAAGACCCTAGACAGGACAGACCTCTTTGTAGTAACAGGGATGGTCATTCGAGGATAAAGGCAGTCTACGATGACCTCACACCCTTACATCCCTTCCCTCCCATCTCCCAGAGGAGCTTCTTGTTGGAAAAGACAGGAGCCATGGAATTGATAAGACCAATATAGGTCAACCTCTTGAATCAGAGAACAAGGTTGCCGTCAGATCTGATGGTCAGTAAGAGATCAATAAAAGTCACTCTGGGACTCATTTCTTATATCAATTAGTGATCCCTTGAGGATACTACCCCTAAGTAATGGGAGGAGGGAGCAATACAATATGCCCCCACATGCTAAAAAGGACCATATCACATGAATATTCAATGAGGGGAAGCCACTAATCTCATGGAAATTTTGTACTGTTAGAAATTCTATCTAATACTGCCTCCAATCTAATTTCCTAGCTCTTCCATCTATCTGAGCATCTATCTTCTCTGTGGGGCTGCAGAAGATGAATTGAAGCCCTCTGGCACATTTCAAGGTCCTGAAAATACTCAAGGAAGCTACAGAGTCATCTCCACATTTTCCTTTCTCTTGAGTTCCTTTGGTCTCTGTGTAGTGGGGCCTCTGAGCCCGCCAGCATTCACTCCATTGGTCTGACTTTGCACACCCTCTCTTGATATTGCTCCTCACAAACTGGGTGGCTAAGAGATGACTGAAGTCACCCGGGCGTGCCTTACCTATATCCCGTCTAGAGAACCTGTTTTACCCCTGATTTTTAGATAAAGACAAATGACTTGCAGTATCAACATCACCACGTCACATCCTGGATGGTGTGGATTTGATAACCTCTCTCTTCGTTTGCTTTCTGTTGCTGTTATAAAACCAACCAAAAACTAACTTGTGGGGGGAAAGAGTTTGCTTGACATACTGGTCACAGTGCATCATCAAGGAAAGCCAGGACAGAAGCTCAAGGCAGGAAACTGGAGACCAGACCTTCCCAAGGATGACACTACCCACGGTGCAGTGGGCCCTTTGACATCAATCACCAGCCGTAGAAATCCTCCACAGACGTGCCCACAGGCAGGTCAGATGGAGGCAATCACTCCATTGACAGTCCCCTCCTCATAGGTGACTTTAGTTTATGTCAAGTTGATGAACACTAACCACCAGATACCCTGTCAAACCAGGAGAGAGCTCTAAGACCTTGACCCACATCCAGGGAGCAGTTAGAGGTGAGTGGCCAATCACTTTAACCCTAACCCCAACCCCAACTACAACCCCAACCCTAACCCTGACCCTAACCTCTGCAGCAATTGTCCAACCCCACGCTCTAAAGAAAGTGCCTAGCCTGAAATATAGATTAAGTGGACAGTTACAAAAAAAAAAATGGGACACTGGACATTTCTGACTGGCAGAATAGTTGACTCCTGATCCAGATTAAGTGTGCCTGGACAGTTCCAGCACACTCCAACAGTGAGACCCTTGGTCTGAGATACCAGAGGACAGTAGGGCTGACCATAGGTACTGGGTGATGTCTCCTGACTCCAGGAGAAGGACACCTCTGAAAGGGACAGGTGTATATCTTCCTCCCCAATCAAGGGCAGCATGAAAATGTCAAACAAGCATGCAAGCACACATGGGTACATGCACGTGTGCACACGCACGTGCGCGCGCGCACACACACACACACACATACACACACACACACACACACACACGAGTGGGGGAAAAAACTTCAGACTGACAACCTAATATTTCCACACCTGTGAAAGAAAATCCTCTTTCTCTTGCTTTCAGTAAAAAGTATCCATGCATAAACTTGACCAGCTTTTTTTCCTTTTCCTTCCCCCCCCCCCCGCCCCCCCGTGGGCTTGCTTGTCTCCTGAAGGGAGAATGGATTCCCTAGTTGCAGAAAAATCTCTTACTAGACACACCGCAGCTTCACTGGGGTGGGCACCACAGCCTTTATTATTATTATTATTATTATTATTATTATTATTATTATTATTATTATT
>CABHPR010117018.1:0-13871 GCA_902168415.1 Peromyscus melanophrys
TGGTTCCTGGATCCTGGATGCTGGAGGTAGACTGAGCAGAGTTCTCCAGAGAACACTGCTGGACTGAGCTTCACCTTTCCCAGACCCTGTTACCTATCCCTTCACTTGTAAGTTAACCCACAAAATAAACCTCCCTTTTAACTACATGGAGTTGCCTTAATATTTAAACCAATACAGGGCCTTGATCTCTGCCTTGTCCCTAATTCCAAAAAATGAGTTCTCACTCTACAAACTTTTCTCTTCCCAGTTCCCTCTTCTAATTAATGCTCAGCTAATGGTCACATTATCACCACCAAACTGGAGTCCAAAGATCATCAAGTAAGAAACTGTAACAGCTAAAAGGCATTTACACTCCCAGACCCAAAAGTGTCTGGGTTCTACAAACCAGACTTTAATATAACCATCTATTACTGTTAAATGCTCTCAACAATTGATCACCTGTGTCTCCTGGATGCTAAACTAGTAAAGGAAACAGGTGCCTTAAATAGTCTGTCTCTGATAAAGCTTAACATGTTCCAATCTCTCTGTCTCTCATTAACACTAACCAATATAAGCAGAGTACTAAACGCTACCATGGTCACTGATTTTCTCATGGCTGCCTCTTAACATGTTCAAATTTTTTCCCAAGCTCCAGAAACCAGCTTAAATCCATCTGGACAGGTCGGATCTACTTCAGGCTTTTTCTGTCTCACCAGCATCCTGTCAGACACAAAAGCGGCCGGAGTGCCAAGCCAAGAGGTATGGATGGCTCCAGGGCAGCAGAACAGCCCACCATCCCAGGACACCTGTCTACCTCAGAAGGCCCCCTTCCCTACCCCCACTAAGAGGCAACTGATGCCCACCAAGTCAGCTGGAAGCAGTTTTTCTGGGAGAAACGACGATGATGACGACCCTATTCCTATTCACTCACTTTTTATAATAAGCAAAAAGTCTGGAATGTTGGGATTCTGCCCTCACTCCTGCACATGCGCAGTTCAGGGTCTTGTGTCTTACATCATCAGCAGGTGCTGGCGACTATGTACACATGGCATGGTCATGAAACCTGTGTCTTAAAAGCTGGATGCAGACCCCATGTTCTCTCTCTGCTCTGCTCCCTCCTCGACCCTACCATCGTTCTCTCTCCCCAGGCCTGGCTCTCCTCTTTCTCCTCCCCCCTTTCCCTCCTAATAAAGCTCTAAAAACTAACACTGGGTTCTGTTGTGACCATGACCTTTCCATGCGGTAACCAGCGCCACCACCAATGCCGTTTGTCATCCTTTCAACGGTGTCCTTAATTTTTTTAAATGGTACGATTTACATAAAATAGGAGGGGCCAGAAGGTTAAAAAATGGTTCTCAGAGCCCTATAAAGCTGGTATCTGTCCTTTCTTGGTAAATGTTTGGCAATGGTCTAACTAGGCAAATGTTCAGCTAGACTCAAGCTCCAAGATGGGTAACTAATGTTAAGATTGAAGAAACAAAATGGAAGTACCTCAAATTCACAGTAAGAATTCTGGCCAACATGAAAAAATGATCCCAACAAGTCCATGATTCTGGGTTACTTTGATTCTTGGTCATTTTAGAGAAAGAAAGCTTTACCAGAACTACTTTTTTTAAATTTTAAATTGGTAGGTTGGATAATATTGGTAAAGTAATACAATTTCTAACTCAATATGTTAGGATTATCACTACAAACTTTTGGATCTGACTATAGCCCACAAGCACACAGGTGAGATGCTTGCCTATCAAGTACAAGGCCCTAGGTTCAAACCCCAGCACTGAAGTTCCTCGGCCTCTCTTAAAATCTCTTTCCCCCAGACTTCTTAATCTGACTAGTCTCATTATCCCTTATTACTTGTTCTTGATTCTGGGCATGCCTTTCTGGTTTCTTGTTTTCATCTATTTTATTACCTGCACTTTCCAAGACTGTCTTTGATGGAGTTTTCCATTTGTGCCAAAGCCTGCCCTTACCTCCATGTTATCTATCAAATCTAGCTATTCACCAAAATGAAGTAATCCAAAAGTCAAAAGGAAAAACCTCTTCATTGTTAAAAATCAGTCTACTTACCTTTCAGCTACTTCCTCTTCTCTCTTCTTTTCTTTTTTCCTTTCTTCCTCCAGCTCTTGTAATTTTAGCCTTTCCTGATTCCTCCTCTGTATAGCTCCTTCACTGAAATGCTGGGTTGTATCAAACATAACCTGCCCCCAAAACAGATGAAAGATTTCTTAGAAAGACTTGTCAGTTGACTGGATGGATCCCAGATGAGAGAGAGGAAGCTAAGATGGCACACAGCAAGTCAAAACCAAGGAATTCAAAATGCCCTTTGAATCCCAGCCACACTGCACTACTGCTTATGGGCCAGGAGCTGAACAGAACTTGGAAGCACTAGGATGTTCTTTGGCAAACCTTTGAAATGGTAGATCAAATTACCATCTTAATTTTATACAATTAAACTTAACTGTATAGCAGTATTTCTCGTTATTTTTTAATTTAATTTTTGACAATGTCATACATATTTGTACTGTATTGTGAACATAGTCACCTCTTTGCTCTCTTATTACCCTCCCACTCCAACAAACACCACTTCCTCCTCAACTAATGCCTTGCCTACTTTCATGACTTAAATTTTTTGTGTGTAGGAACTTACTTTACATACGACCATGGGTAGCATCACAGGGCTGTCTAGGGACAGGTCAGAAATATATTACCTCTAGTAAGCCATACAAATCAACTAGATTGATGTGTTGTTTTTTTAAGTCAGCAGAGATAAAAATAATGAACATGCCAAGGAATGGGGTAGGCAGAAAGGAGACAAGAAAACTAACCTAATGAGAAATCAGATTATCAAACTACATTTCATATCTTGAAATGTAATAAGTGAGATAAATAGATATGCTTATAGACTAGAACAGAGGCAGATGTTATGTTAACTCATCAGTATATAGGAAGTCTCTAGTTTGATGCCCACCATGAATAATAAAAAAAAAATAAAGAGGAGAACTAGTCATTGAAATGTACACAAGGGGACTAGTGATGTAGCCCAGTGGTAGAGTACTTGCTTGGCATTAGCAAAATCCTGGGTTGTATTCCCAGTGCTGCAAAAAAATAAATAAGTAGATATGCATGAAAACAATACATTCCCAGCCATGGTTCCTTTTAACACAAGTAGCTACACACACACACACACACACACACACACACACACACACACACACACTCACTCACTCACACAGGCACTAGAAACTGAAAGTGCAAATTCATGCCAATGACTGGTTTAGAGAAGAAGAATTGAGCTGCGTCTTTTCCATTGCTGGGTTGGGGCTTCAGGGTGATAATCGATGTGCCTCCTAGAGATAGCTACTTGGGTCAGCATGTGCTGATGCCTGTGCTGCTGGTGCAATCCTGCTAGTGTACAACCAACCCGGAAATGCAGAGTTCTTGCTTGAGTACCCAAGCTGGTCCAGGGGACTGAGCTTATTGGTTCCATGGGATGTATGGATCAGGCCACAGCCCGTGTTCCCAGCGATGGTTCACAATAAACCTGCTGGAAACCTGCTGAATGCCTAAAGGCTGCTGTACTTCTGCCTAGGCCAAGTGATGCAAGGCTTCTGCTGTAGCTCCAAGCAGCTGGGTGTTGCCACAGCTAATTTTTCCAGAACAAATTTCCAGTTTATGATCATTTCTCTGATGTTGGAAGTGGGAATGCTCATAAGATGGTGATGAATACGAGGCTGGAACCCATAGCGCAAGACTGTGACAAAATCCATAGAAGCACATATCGCGCATACCTTCAAAGAGGACTTTTATGAGGAAATCCTCAACGTGGTCATTGTTGCCTACCTTGGCCCAGAAAAGAACTTTGGTTCTTTAGCATCACTTATTTCGGTAACTCATGAGATTGAAGAAACAACTAAATGACTAGATTTACCAGAATATTTACTACTCAAAGACGAACATTTCTTCCAGGTTTCTAAAAACAAAATTATGAATGGCCATGGATGAAAAATGACCTTACTTCTTCATCCACTGTTTCCTAGTATTTCGCTGTTCATAAACTATGTAGTCTCATCTTGATTGTATTTTAAAAGGCAAACATTTTTCTATAGCTGTGAATTAAACAATATGATGTAGTTACTCTACTGTGCTTCAGTTGCTAAGTTCAATGCATCCTACTATACTACTAAAATATTCATTTAAAATTAAGATGTGTTTAATGTGATAAGTTGTGACTAAAATGAATTACTAGAAATATAGTAAGTGCATTATAATGAAAATAAGATGATGTATACAGAAAGTATGTCAATGATTTGAGACAAGAACCAAAATTATTATGGTGAAATATGAGTGTTTATGTACTTGTACAGCATACACTGCTAACCAGAGGAAGCCTGAAAAGTAAATGTATTAACAGCAGTTTGATAATTCAATTCTAAGCCTAAGAAGGAAAACGCAAGACTGTAATTTTTGCTATCTTGTGCATTAATATATAATTACAGGTAAGAGGACCTATTACAGGCAAGAGGACTTTTGTGAATTTTGCTTTCTGATTTCCCCTGTGAGGGCAGTTCACTGTACTGTCTCTGTGTCTGTGTGGTGCGTCCTCAATTCCAAGTGGCCTAGATTCCCTCTGCCTATCAGGGGGTTTTGTTTGTTTGTTAAAGACAGGTGTTTTTCTGCTCTGCAGATCTTGTTTTTGTGTTTTATAATACACCTTTTTCCTTTTCAAAACAGTAGATATTCTTTTCCTTCAATACTGTTCTTCTCTTTGGTTCATTATAGCTTGAAAAGACTGTCAGTTTTTCCCATTAGGAATAACCTGCAACTGCACATTTAAGAGAATGCGTCTATACCCTTCTGTTCCATCACAATAGGAATCGTGATTAAGTGTGTGCCTGCACTGCACTCTTATGGTTCTGCAGGACTTAAATGAGCACATGGGCCAGGTGTGGTGACACGTGCCTGAAAACCCAGCATTTAGGAGACTCAAGCAGGAAGACTGCAAGCTTGAGTTTCAGGCCTGCTGGTCTCAAAACAAAAGAAATAAATTAAAATTAAATAAATGCATAAGTGAAAACAGACATCCATTTATATGTACCTGCTTATTAACACAAGTTAGTTATTTCTCCCCTAAAAATATTAATAACCAATTAAATTCTGAAACAACTAGAAGGTTTTTTTTTATAAGATTATATGTTCCAGCAACCCTAAGCTATCCCAGCTGTATATGCCCAATATAATTTAATGCTAGACTAGAGAGTGTTTTGTCACTTGAGATTAAAAAGTTTTAGTTAAATATCTTGTGTTTTTCCTCCTACTAACTATAACTTTTAGCCAGTTGGGTTCTTTGGTTTATATAGACAGAAATCTTGGGATATTTAGGAACTGCATCCCTATATTCTTGTTCATTTCAGCAACAGATTTTCTGGTGGAGAGGCAGAATGGGAGGGTAGAGTTGAAGTGTATAGAAGGTAATTCTAAAGATATCACATTATAAATCATTTCTGAGATGCATAAGTAAATTATAATTACTGATGGAAATAAGCACTTAAAATCTGTAGAAGAACATTAAAACTTAGAGAACAGGAACAAAGTCATAGAGAAATTTGGATGGATTTATATATATAAATACAATATAAACTTTGACATATATATATATGTACATGTTTGGTTTTGGACCTATGTACTTTAAATATAAAAGAAGTGAAAAAGCAATAAAATGCATTATCATAAGTTCATACACCAAAAAGTAAAACAATCCACCCAAATTTCTCCATAGAACCTAAGGCTTTGTGGATGCTAAGCAAGCACTCCACCAGCCCACTTACATCCACAGTACCAGCTACTGCTTTCTTGGAGACTTGAAGTCCACAGAGTCCAAGTTGCTTTTGAATTCCTGATCCCCCTGCTTCCATATCATAAGTGCTGAGATAAAAGACATATACTGCCATGTCTAGCTTTAAAAAAGTGTTTAATGTTATAAATCCCATATCTAAAAGAAGGCTCACTTATTAGTAGTGGCTTTGTGTGACAAAATTAGAACCCAGAATGGATAAAGCAGCTTTATGTTTGTTCTTAACTATGTTCTCATTTAGCATGTGACACTTTGGTTATTTTATTTTATGTGTATGAGTATTTTGCTTGCATGTATGTCTGTGTACCACCTGTATGCCTGGGAATCACAGAGGCCATAAGAGCTTCAGATCCCCTGGAACTGTATTACAGATACTTGTGAACCACCATGTGGGTGCTTGGAACCAAACCTGGGTCCTGGGTCCTCTGCAAGAGCATCCAATGCTCTTAACTGCTGAGAAGACATCTCTCCAGCTCCAGTGTTTTGATATTTTATTGGCACCTTATATTTTGTTAAATAGCCATTGTTTTTTTAAATAGTATATTGTTTAGGTGTTAGCTAACTATGTACATTTTCAGTTTTTATATTGTGCTTATATATTATAAAAAATTACAGCAGTTCCATTTTGATAAGTCTAAATGTTTCCAGGCCTTGAAATAAATCTTGATGAATGCAAATAAACTAGGAAGATGACCAAAGCAATCCCAGACATCACTGAAGTGACATGTCTAGATAGACAGGCTGCTTTTGAAAGCAGACAGGTCTTTAGGATTTTGGTCCAAGGGAATGAGGAGGGAGAGAACTGCTCGACTTGTGGTTTCAGACTTCATGACTCCCTCTCACAGCACTTTGTCAAGTATAATAAGCATATGAAATAGTCCTGTGGGAGGCATGAATAATCTTTTAATGCCCTCCCAAAGCTTGGGCAGAGACCCACGTGATACGAACCATCACTTGAAAATCCCAGCGAGTGGGCTACCTGATTTCAGAAGATTGGGTCTTCACATTAAGATGGTTTTTCTTCCTAAACATGCATGTATAAATGATAGCATGCATCTCTGCAGCACCGACTAATCCGACCCTAGTGGAATGTAAAGACATTTAATTTCAATGCTTCTTTCCAACTCAGGCTCAGGCTCACTGGAACAATGGAAACTGGAGTCTGGACCCTGCTTACCTTAATGTTACACGCCAGAGCTTTGCCATCGTCTCCTTTAAGCATCAGCTTCATTCCTCGAAGGGATTCCATAGCTCTGATAAAGTCAGTTGACTCCTGGTATTGGATAAAGGCTTCAAATGTTTGCAAGCCGAAGTTAAAACCCCCAAAGCTCCCACCTGTCATCACTTCTCTGTAGGGGTCAAGCATAGGGATATCCACATTCTTGATCTTCCCAAAACTCTCAAAGACTACTCGAAGGATCTCTTCACAGGGCTTCTCTCCACTGGAACCTTTTGGTGCAAACCACTTACAGGGCAAGCCTTCAAAATAGATGGAATCTGGGCTCTTATCATTGTCTTGTTCTTCAGCTCCCGCAACCACTGAGGCCTCTTTCTCTTTGGGGAAGTGTTCCCACTCTCCCTGGGCATCTGTAGCCACTACTTTTAAGTCAGTTTTCAAGCCATTTAGCTTGATGATCTTCCCATGTAGCTTTGCTTTCAGGATCTGAACCAAACTTCGGGTTTCAGCCTCACCCTCAAATCGGATGAAGTCTTTTGTACTCTTGGAGAGTCGCACTGTGGTAAACTGGTCAGGGCAAATCAGACTTTTCAGTTGGTCAAGAACTTCCCAGTTAGAGAAGGGCCTCACGGGTTCTATACATTCTGGGAGCAATACGTTGATCATTAATTTTGCTATGGGCTTGAGGTAGAGGTGCTGAGCAGCACAGAGCTCTGTTGCCTCAGAGTTATCATAAACCACTGTGACTGTCATGGTGTCCTCACACCACCTTAGAGGACAAAAGAGAAAAATTTAATACAGATGGAGCAAAACACAGATTTGAACTGTGAAATGGTGTTAGCATTGCTAGACTTAGATCCAACTGATAGAGGGAAAATATACTATGAGTAGAATTAAAATAGTATCTTATAGCTCTTGAATCTAATAAGCCATTATAGTAGGGTTGTAGGATGTAAGATTAACCAAAAGAGCCAATGGCATGCCTATATACCAGTAGCAAACAAGCTGAATTAGAGATTTAAAACATGAGGCCAACCCAAGTATGGTGACTCACGCTGCAATCTCAGCACTCAGGAAATAGAGGTACAGGGACTGCTACTACTTTGAGTCCATCTTGACCGAATGAGACCCTGTCTTAACTACTCCCTTCCCCCAACAATAACAATAACAAAAAAATGATGCATTTACATTAGCACCAAATCCATGAAATTCTTAGGTAGAAATCTAACAAAATATACATAAGATCTTATAAAAGAAACTACAAAACTCTGATGAAAAATATTCTAGAACTAAGTATTGCAGTAGATCCATAAAAAGGCTCAATATGTTAGTACTTTCTAACTAGATCTGTATATTAAACATAATCCCAATAAAAAGCTCAACAAGTTATGTTCTGGATCAAATATAAAATCTAAGTCCAGTGCATGGTGGTGCATGCCTTTAATCTCAGTACTCTAGAGGCAGAGGCAGGCAGAACTCTGTGAGTTCAAGGCCATCCTGATTCACACAGAGAGTTCTAGGCCAGCTAGAGCGATATAATGAGACCATATCTCAAAAATAAATTTCTAAAGTTTATAATGAAATACAAAATATATATTTTGTATTTCCATATAAACCCAAAATAACCAAGTCAGTATTGAAGGATAGTGGGGAAATGTTAGAGTGACACTCTTTGACTCCAAAAATGATATAACACCACAGTCATTAAAATAAGATGACACTCATCAAAGACAAATAGATTTAGGGAACAGGATAGAAAACTCAGAATAGATTCACATATAATCTATGGATGTATGAAGAAATTAGCCAAGATAATCTTTTCAATGAATAGTTCTGGAATAATAGACATTCAAACGCTCTAATCTAAGTATGGGCCAAACTAGGCTGGAGAGATGGTTCAGATGTTAAGAGCACACATTGCTCTTGCAGAGGACCCAGGTTTGGTTTCCAGCACCCAGTTCAGTTGGCTAAAAATAGCCTGTAACTCCAACTCCGGGAGATATGACACCCTGTCTGGCCTCCATAGGCAACTGGACTCCTGTATACATATTCCCACACATATATACACATAACTAATAACAAAAAGTTTAAATGGGCCAGCCAAACAGGTTTGGGGATGTAGCTGAGAGACAGAGCATTTTCCTCCATATGTATGCCCTAAATTTGATCTCAACAACAACAGAAAAATGGACAAGATATCTTAACAGAAATCTCCCCCAAAATTATACTAATGACAAAAAGAATTTTAAATAGTGACTCTCATAGATCACTTTCAAAGTCTTGGTTACATTCTTCTAAATAGCATTAATAGAGATTAATTTTTTGGGCTGGAGGGATAGCTCAGCCATTAAAGGCTGGGCTCACAACCAAAAATATAAAAGATTAATTTTTTGTGGTGCTGGGGAATAAACCCAAGTCCTTGTACATGCTAGACTAGTACTCTACCACTGAACTACATCCCAGGCCTTGAATTAGATATTCAGAAATCATTAAAATGACCTAGAATCAGGAGTGCTTTGGGAAAAAAAATGAATGACTATAAAGAACAACCTAATTTTCCCCAAAAGGCCTATTATCAATGAATATTTTAAATTTTATTACTTTATGTGTATGGGTGTTTCGCCTGCATATATAGTACCATGTGTGTACAGTACCCATGGATCCCAGAAGAGAGAGTTAGATCCCCTGGAACTGTAGTTACAAACAGTTGTGAGCCATCATGTAGGTCCTGAGAATCAAATCTGGGTTCTCTGGAAAAGCAGCCAGTCCTCTTAACTGGAGCCATTTCTGCAGCTCTGTCAATCACTTTTTATATGGCCTCTGAGAATTTCAGCTAAAGCAATTAAGCAAGAGAAAAAGATAAATATCCAGTAGGAAAGGAGGAAGTCAAACCACCCATTTTCAGATAACATTATAATATATACAGAAAAGCCTAAAGATTCTACTAAATTCTACCCAAAAATATGTTAGAATTGATAGACAGGTTACAGAATACAAAATCAATATACAAAAGTTAGTACTGGGGGCTAGAGAGATGGCTTAGCAATTCAGAGCACTGGCTGCTCTTGTAGAGGGCCAGTCTCAGCACCCACATGGCAGCTCACAACCATCTGCAACTCCAGTTACAGGAGTTCTCGTATTCTTTTCTGGGCTCCACTAACATGCATAACACTCGCATACATAAAATAAAAATAAATAAATCGGGTTGGAGAGATGGCTCAGTGGTTAAGAGCACTGACTGCTCTTCCAGAGTTCCTGAGTTCAATTCCCAGCAACCACATGGTGGCTCACAACCAACTGTGATGAGATCTGATGCCCTCTTCTGGCCTGCAGACATACATGCAGGCAGAACATTATACATAATAAATCTTTAATAAATAAATAAATAAATCTTTTTTATTTTTGAGATAAGGGCTCATTATGTATGTCAGGTTGACATGGAATTCATTATGTAGACCAGACTGGCCTTGAACTCTTTGAACTCACAGAGATCCTGTCCCTGCCTCCTGAGTGCTGGGATTGAAGAGTATACCAACACATCTGGCTTACATTTCTATACAACAATGAACTAAATGAAAAAGAAATCAAGAAGATGATCCCATTTGCAACACCTATAAAGATACCTAGAAATTAATTTAACCACAGAGGTTAAAGAACTCTATAATAAAATCTATAAAACATTGGTAAAAGAAATTGAAACAGAGAGAGAGAGAGAGAGAGAGAGAGAGAGAGAGAGAGAGAAGAGAGAAGAGAGAAGAGAGAAGAGAGAAGACAGAGACAGAGACAAAGATAGACAACAACAGCCTGGAATGATGAACAACAGCCTGGAATGATGACCAACAGCCTGGAATGCTGCCTGGACTAGAAGAATCCATACTGTGACACAGCTATACTATTCAATACAATCTATTGATTCAATGCAACATCTATCAAAATACTAGTGACATCCTTCACAGAAACAAGAGAAAACACTCTTAAAACTTGTATGGAACTGCAAAAAAACCTGAACTGCCAAAGCAATTCTGAGCAAAAGCTAACACAACAAAGCTCTCCGAGGCATAATAATCTCTGACTTCAAAACATGCCACATGAAACTACTGTAACCAAAACAGCATGGTAATAGCATAAAAACAGACATACTGACCAATGCAACAGAATAAAGAACCCAGAAATAACTAAAGAACTTTTAAAAAGCACCAAGAATATTGGAGAAGTGTCTTCAAAAATGGTGCTTAAAGAAATATATATATATAGTATGATATATTAACATTATATTGTCTATTATATACGACATACAAAAATCAACTTTAAATAGAGCAAGAGACTTACATGTAAGGCATGAAACTACTGGGAGAAATCATAGGGGAAAACACTTTAGGGTACTGGTTTAGGCAAAACAGCATGGAGGCTCCTGAAAACACTAGAAATAGAACCAGAACTAGACTATGACCCAGAAGTCTCCTAACTGGGCATATGTTCAAAGGAAATGAAGTCAGTATGTCAAAAAGACATCAACAACCCCATGGTTACTGCAGCATTATTCACAATAATCAAGGTATAGAATTAACTGGGATGCTCATAGATGAGTGGATGGATAAAGAAAATGTAGTATATAAGTACAATGGAATATTATTGAACCCTAAAAAGAATAAGATCCTGTCATTTCCACAACATAGACGGAGCTAAGAAATATTTTGTTATAATAAGCCAGGAACGTAGTGACAAGTATTGCAGGGCCTTCCACAAGGAAGCTAAAAGACTTGTTTTCCTAGAAAAAGAGAGTGGAATGGTAGTCAGCACAGGCTGAGAAGAACAGAGGAAGAGAGACTGGGGACTCCGGTTGGTGTGCATACAGAACAGCTGGCTAGGCAAGATAATTGCTACTATTCTACAGAACAGTCGGGTAAGCAGAGATAAGAAAAAAATGTATATTTCAAAATAGCCAATAGGTCAGGTTTTAAATATTCTCCACCCAAAGAAATGATGCATGTCTGAGGAGATGGACATATCAGATACTCTGACTTGATCATTACATTGCACACATATATTGCAATGTCAATTTGTGTTCCATGAATATATATATATTAATTTTAAAATTATGTGCCAATTAAAATCTTTAACTTTTTAAATGCCCCCCTTTCAAATTGTCACAATTCAGATTCTCAAATTCCAATTTTCCTATGACAGCAATAACAAAAACAGTTGTTCTTATACCTTCTCCAGTTAGTCAGAGTCTTTAGATCTTAAAATGAAATGCATGTAGATATTTCATCTTAAATTACTTTCCATGAATAGAGGACTAATTTTCAATTACTGTCAAGGATCTGGTGCATACCAAGTAGTCATGTATTTGTATATATCATAGTTTCAGTGCTATAGTGATGCCCTGGGCAATTAGTGTAACACCTGGCACATAGCTACAAACAATCAATTCCATTGTGGCACCTGTTCCTTAAGGATGCCTCAGGCATGATGGGGGTGGAGAAAAAGAGAAGAAGGATACAGAGATACACAAAGAGAAACAGAGGCAGAGAGACCGAAAGAGACACAGAGAGGCACAGAGAGAGAGAGAGAGAGAGAGAGAGAGAGAGAGAGAGAGAGAGAGAGAGAGAGAGAGAGAGAGAAATGGAGAGATCATAAAGTTGGGTGGGTAGGGACAAGGGGAGGAGCTGGGAGGAGCTGGAGCTGGGGAAGGGAAACATAATCAAAATATATTGCAGGAAAGGATTTTTAATTAAAAAGTAGGGAAAAATAAACAATGAAGGGAAAGAAAACAAGGGAAGATGGAGAAAAGAAGGAAGGAAGGAAGGAAGGAAGGAAGGAAGGAAGGAAGGAAGGAAAGGAGGAAGGAAGGGAGGCATACTTGATGATAAGATGGAGTACCCATGATAGTTTTTAGAGGAAAAATGGTGCAGAATAATTCACAATATATTTTCATAAAAGCAATATCATAAACTCATAAAAATAATAATGTAAAAAGGTATGTATGTCTACAAACATACACATACATGAAGTCTGAAAATATATACTGTCTAGGAAAGGGTCACAACAAATGAATACAGTAACAGTTCCCTTCCAACCTCAATATGTGCCATCCCTGGCATCTGACTCCATCACCGAAGTATATGAGTCATGAATGAAGCCTGTGAGACTAGGGTAGGATTCTGAGAAACAAAGGATCACTAAGAAACTGTGGTGCTGGCTATATCATAGGGTACAGAGGTTATTTTTGAAAACTGCTTTATTGATTTGGGTTGGGAATGTGGCACAGTAGTAAAAAGCTTGTCTAGCACGCAGGCATCTCTGGGTTCCATCCCCAGTACCATGAAAACATAAAAACTGCTTTACTGAGACATGATTGATCTGTAATAACCCATTTCTATATCATAAACTGAACAAATGCCAACAGGGCACATTTTTAACAAGTCTTGACACATGTACACACACACCCACAGAAAATCTATCACCATGATCAAGAGAGTGGAAACAACCATTATTCTCACAAATTTTCTTGTGCCTTTTTGTAATCCCTCCTTCTGTCTTCGGCAATCACCCATCTACCTGCAAAGCATTTAATTCACAACCCATTTATATTGTAACACGATAAAAATAGATATTTCTTTAAAAAATATTTATATATTAATGAACTAGCAGGCGCTTTCCTCTAAATCAGAATACTTTCTCAGTTCCAAGGTCAATGTGCCAATCCTTATTTAATTAAATGTTAGAGAACCCTACTTTATTCTTGAAAATTGGTCTAAAAACATTTTTAGTTTTCTCCCCACATAATCTCTGTCTTTTTTTAATGATCTCTAGGTGTGTGTGTGTGTGTGTGTGTGTGTGTGTGTGTGTGTGTGTGTGTGT
>CABHPR010117018.1:13881-25408 GCA_902168415.1 Peromyscus melanophrys
TGTGTGTGTGTGTGTGTGTGTGTGTGTGTGTGTGTGTGTGTGTGTGTTTAGATAAAGTTTCTTTGTGCAGCCTTGGCTATCCTGGAACTCACTCTGTAGACCAGGCTGGCCTGAAACTCAGAGATCTGCCTGTGTTTGCCTCCTGAGTGCTGAGATCAAAGGGCCACGCCCAGCATAATGATCTCTATTTTTTCTTTATTAAGAAATTTTCTACTCACTCCTCATGCTATCCACAGATCCCCCCTCCTCCCTCCTCCCACCCCCCAGCCCTCTTTCTCAAGTCACCCCGCATCTCCACATCCCCCAAATCGAGGTCTCCCATGGGGAGTCAGCAGAGCCCAGCACACTGAGCCTAGGCAGGTCCAAGCCCCTTCCCACTGCACCAAGGCTGTGCAAGGCATCACACCACAGGCACCGGATTCCCAGAAGCCTGCCCATGCACCAGGGACAGATCCCGATCCCCCTGCCTGGGTGCCCCCCAAACAGTTTGAGCCAAACAACCGTCTTCTGTGTCCAGAGGGCCTAGTCCAGTCCCATGGGGGCTCCACAGCCACCAGTCCACAGTAATGATCTCTATTTTTAACCCTGTTTAAATCAAATAAACATATCTAAGCATTATATCCCAGCCTTTAATCGCAGCACTTGGGAGGCAGAGGCAGGCGGATCTCTGTGAGTTCAAGGCCAGCCTGGGCTACAGAGCGAGTTCCAGGTCAAGCTCCAAAGCTACACAGAGAAACCCTGTCTCAAAAAACAAAACAAAAAAAATACAGATACCAAGACAAGTGGAATGTCTTTAATCAAGTTATTAGGCTATTTATAAATACTTAAAACTTTATAATACTTAAAACTGACTCTAAAAGCCAAATTTGCATTCCAATTTTGTGCTTAAAGAAGCTGGTGATTCTGAATATTATAGGATTAACCTACTGCTTTCCAATTGCATTTAAGTCAGCTCAGTAAGATGAAATCCATGCTTGGTACTGTTAATCTGGGCTAGGAACCTGTAGTTTGCTAAGCCAACACAGCAATAAACTGTCTCCTACATTCTTATCTTTATACCCATAGATTAGTGCACTTCTCAACCTTCATCAGAGAAGCTTCTTTATGCAGTAGATGGGTATGAATGCAGAGAACTACAAGTAGTTAACATGCAGGGAAGAAAATGGTGTGTTCAGCTCTAAATGTTATATCTGCATTATACCCTCTTCTCCCAAGGCTCAAAAGCATCGTGGAAAAGGAGTGGGAAGACTGTAAGAGCTAGATGTCGTGGATATCTGCAGTGAAACAATATTTTCTGACCATGACAGCTTTACCACATACATGAAGTCACAACCACTGTGACAGTACACACAAAATCTGCATACGATCAAGCCAGACAAAATCACAGCATGGAGTGCAGAGGGAGTCAGAGCCATCATTAGCTCCCTTAGCTGAGGAGCTAGTAGCAATTGATAGCTGCTGGGAGATGGTGAGTTGTTTACTTAAGGGATGGCCCCTGAGAGGCTGCTCATGCTCCAGTAGATGCTTCTACATCCATGCACATACTGGCAGAACTAAGCAGACTCAATTGGCTTATAAAAAATACAAAGTTGGAGCCGGGCGGCGGCGGCGGTGGTGGTGGTGGTGGTGGTGGTGGTGGTGGTGGTGGTGGTGCACGCCTTTAATCCCAGCACTCGGGAGGCAGAGGCAGGCGGATCTCTGTGGTCTCCAAAGTGAGTTCCAGGAAAGGCGCAAAGCTACATAGAGAAACCCTGTCTTGAAAAACCAAAAAAAAAAAAAACAAAACACAAAGTTGGGAAGGAATAATAGTGGGAGAGTTTGAGGAAGAAATCAGAGGGGAAAGGTATGAGGTAGATTTGATGATTTACTTTTTTAAAACATAAAGATTAAATTTAAAAATAAATTTGCTAAACACAAAAGAAGCCTTGCTTCAATTGATAGTAATAGTAGAATTAATTAACACTATTCTCATCATTTTCATCAATCACTATCATACTCATAGACCAGTTACTCAAAAAAGATTTAAGAGTCTAGTATAAACCATATCCTCATACAAAGAATGTTGTAATTAGAATCTCCATGAATTATCAAAAGTTGAAATCTAAATTTTTTAACTATCCTCATTGTTCTAATTTGCTTTTCTGTTGTTATGATGAAATATAGGTGGAAAGGGTTTATTTGGCTTACACTTCCAGGTCACAGTCCATCATTGAGTTAAGTCAGGGCAGAAACTCTAGCAAGAACTCAAGCAGAAACCATGGAATAATGCTGATTACTGGTTTGCTCATTTGCTTCACTCAGCTAGCTGTTTTTTGCATAGCCCAGGACTACCTGCCTAGGGAATGGTACCATGCACAGAGGGCTGGGCCCTCCTACATTAATTAGTAATCGAGACAATGCTCCACATACATGCCCATAGGCCAGTCTGATCAAGCCAATTCTTTAAGATGTTCCATATTCCTGGGTGACTCTAGGTTGTGTTGATTTGACAATCAAAATCACCTCGGACACTTACCAACTTGACATATGAGCACATCACTGTTAAATCATATTATTTCCTTTCTTGTCTCCAAGAGCTCATGTTAACATCATAATATAAAATACAGTACAACTTTAAAAGTTCTCTAGTCTTTAAAAATTCCAGTGCTTTAAAAGTTCAAGGTCTCTTTTCTGTGGGCTCTTATAAAATTAAAAACAAGTTAAAAAAAACTTATTACAAAAGGGAAGAACCAGAGGATAGAAGCAATCATGCTTAAACAAGACCAAAATCCACAGTGCAGCTCAATGTTTGACATCTGGAACTCACTCATGATCTTCTGGGCTTCAAAGGGCTTGGGTAACCCCACTTAAGCTCTGCTATCTATAAAACACACACCTTGTCTCGTAGACTTAGCCAGGCTCCACTTCCCACTTCCCACTGCCCTTGGTGAACATCCTAGAATTCTGGAATCTCTAATATTCTGGGGTCTCCCCTGCATCTGAGGCTTAACCTTCACCAGTAGTCTCTGAGAGCCTTTCTGGAGTAACGCCAAACCTGCCAGAAGGCACCAAGCCTCAGCTGCTCTCCATGGCCCATTCATGCCAGTACCATACAGGTGACTCTTACACATTGACAAGTTCAGCTGTCAGCTTGAGATGCCAACTTGGCTCCCCTGAATCACAGCTTTTGTGTTCTGACTGTGAGAAAATACTTGCCAGAAGATTTCACTTCAATTACGCTGATCTCTTACTAATCAGAGCTGATTCTTCAGCCCTAGCTGACTAGCATCCATTGTCTCCGTGAAACAGGTTTCACATTAGTGGTGCTGGACTCTTGTTAATCACAGCTGATTCTTCAGCCCCAGCTGACCAGGAACCACAGATTCTTAATCCAAAACATCACACAAATGGCCTCAATAGTCTTTGCTTCCTTCTGAAACTTCACAATCCAAGCCTCCATTGTCTGCATGTCTCTCAATATTCTTATCTTCCAAGCTCCCACTAGACCAGCCCATTAAGCCCTGAGCACTCAATATTTGTTTGTTTGTTTGTTTGTTTGTTTGTTTGTTTTCAGTTTAAAGTGCCCAAGTCCTCCTCAATCCTCCAACAAAATAGTCCAAAGGCATAAAAAGCCATATGGTCAGGTCCAGAACAGCTGCAACACCATTCCTGGTGCCAATATGTGTTCTAGTTAGCTTTTCTGTTGCTGTGATAAAACTCTGATGAAAAACAATTTGTGGAGGAAAGGGTTTATTCAGCTTACACTTCCAGGTCATCATCATGCAAAGTCAGGGCAGGAACTTAAATCAGCTGTGTGATGTTTTCATTTGTGAGCTAATAAAATGAAGTCATTTTATTTATTAAAATAAAAACTTTATGATTGCTCAACCATGCTTACACAGCATGTATTCTACAAGTGTCGTTTTGTTGTTATTTGTTTGTTTTGGTTTTTTGAGACAGGGTTTCTCTATGTAGTCCTGGCTGTCCCGGCACTCTGTAGACCAGGCTGGCCTCGAACTCCCAGAAATCCACCTGCTTCTGGCTCCCAAGTGCTGGGATTAAAGGCGTGCACCACCACACCTGGTTTTACCAGTATCTTGTGTCCAGAGCTTTATTAGAACTTTTCACACACATGCTTCCAGCATTAGAACAATCCTGGGAGAGTCCCAGGAAACATGGCTGCTTTCTCTACTCATCAAGCCATCTGATCTTCCACCATCTTGTCTGCTCTTCCCTGCTTCTCTACCTAGGAGCAAAGCTGAATATGAGCTCAGGGCTAAGGAGACAGACTAGAGATGTTCACGGCCCAAGGCCAACTCAACAAATTCTGGAGTCAGCATCCAAAGTCACTCCAGTAGTTTCCCTCAGTTCAGGACAGACTAGAGAAATTCACCCCGTACTTCATGGAATTATATGTAATTTTTTTAGTGAAATTGGCTTTGAAAGATTAAAAGCACTTGTGTAACAGGAAAAATACACGTCAACAGCCACTCCTTGGTTTTTCTCACTCTTAGTCATTTGCAGTCAGAATATTAGCAAGGCCATTTGAATGAAGGACGTGCAAAAAGTAGCAGCAGGAAAAAAATGGGACAATCTACACAACTCAAATCCTCCCTGAAAGTGGTTCTTTGTTGCCTTTCTTCCCCAGGCTTTTGAATCTTAAGGTTGTCATTTTGAAAGCACCTAAGACATATTAAATTCTACCAACACATTATGGAAGTCAGCAGGACAGCCAACATCTATTTGGGTCAAGCCAACCTAGCCCCATCTCCATTCTTCTGGCAAATACAGAGTCCCCAGTAAACCTTGATCAAATACAAATATTCCACAGCTCTTCAGTCAAGATGCTCACATATCCAGACACAACATTAACCTACACATCATTTCAAAAACAGAGACTGACCATGTGCTCTGATCTTCAAATAATGTCAAAAATCACATCATTAAACTGTGTAGCACCCAATTTTGCAATAGTAGCCAATTCATGATCTTCTGTGGAATTCCCAGATTCTGGTGGTTTGAAAGAACTCATCTAAGACACGGGGGATTTCTGGACAGAAAAGAAAGGGATTTTAGAGACCTGTAGCCATTCAGGAATGACAGATTTTCAACAATGAAATTCTAAGAGAGAGTCTCTTCTCTTCTACCACTACTCAGACTCAGCAAGGCAGAGTTCAGTGTGGGGAACTATAATCTTTCAACAAAGAAAACTGACCAAGCATGGTGGCACACGCCTTGACATCTCAGGGATCTGGAGGTAGACACAGAAGGATCTCTAGTTCAAGGCCAGCACAGGATATATAACAAGATCCTGTCTCAAAACCGAACCCAAACAAAAGGGGATAGGAGGGGATGGAAAGAAGGGAGGGAACCCAGGAAAGGAGAAAATCAGACTCATTAATTTGTTTCAGGCAAATTAATTTCCTGTTTTCCTTATGCACAAAACCCTGGGCCCCATTCCTAGCATCACATATATCAGCCATGGGGGACATAAGCCTGTAATCCCAGCACTCAGGAGAGACAGGAGGGTCAGAAGTTCAAGGCCATCCTTGAATGCATAGGGAATTTGAGGCCATTTGAGGCCAGCCTGGGATACAAGACACCACATCTCAAAAACAACCATTAAGTAAGTAGATAAACAAGCAATCAAACAAATAAATGCTGTGTTTACATGACTCTGCATGCTACTGTATATAAGAGTGAGCCCGTGGCAGCAAGGGAGGAAGCTAGTTAAAAACTATATGCACAAAGTAGCTGGCAGACCTGTCTAACAAGTCCTTTGGTCGTTTTCCCTTTCTTTATTGGGAAACACCTTTTCCCAAACACCCCCAGTCAAGAAAGTTGCTTTCTACCTTGGATTAATTTACCACGATGCTGCAGACTTACTGCTTTCTCTTATACGCACGGGAAAAAAAGGCCATCGAGGATTTAAAGGAATGTGGCTGAGTATCTGCCAGGCTCTTGCTTCACTCCTTGAATAATCTGAGTATTATTCGTGGGAAATGCTTATCACGACATTGCCAGTGTTTTGCAGCTTCTAGCTTCAGTCTGAAAATTACCAGCAAAATTCCTGCCTACCAGTCGCCACCTAGAGGGGAAAAGCAACCTATACACCAGGGTGTACTCGTGGATTTCTGAGAGCATATCTCCCAACCTTTTTAAAACCCCAAGGTGACATTATTTGAATCCAAGTCCCATGAAATAGGATATATTACCTAATACCTTATGTGGGAAATGTGTCGTGAAGGAAATGTCACAGAGGCCACGATTCATGGGAACTCTTCATGGTGAGCACTGTGCTGTGGCATCATACAGCGGGAACCCTGTCAGAGAGAAACAGGTACAAAGTCAAAAGTGAATGAAGTCCTTTCCAAATAAGTAACACAACTGTTTATCACGTTCACCAGGGGCAGCTTGTGAGGTCTGCACAGTTGTACCCACACATTGCCACTCTTCAAGCTTTGCACCTGCATGGCTAACAATTCCAGATATTGATATGTAAAAATTATATACGGAGAGGTTCTATATGGGGTGACCATAGCTTTGGTTAATGTTCTAGTTAGCGTTGACTGTCAACTTGTCATAACCTACAGTCCTCTGAGAGGAACAGCTCAACTGAGGGGTTGCCTAGATCCTGTTGACCTATGGGTATGTCTGTGGGGGCTTGTCTTGATCAGTAATTGATGTAGGAGAGCCCAGCCCATTGCAGGCGGTACCATCCCTAGGCAATAGGTCTAGGGCTATGCAAGAAAGCTAGCTAAACATGAGCTTGTGAATGAGCAAGCAAGTGATATTCCTTTATGGTATCTGCTTCAGATTCCTGCCTTGGAATCCTGCCTTAACTTCTCTCAATAATAGATTGGGACCTGGCAATAAGCCAAATACACCCCTCCCTCCCCCTAAATTGCTTTCTGTCATAGTGTCTCATCAAGCAACAGAATGAAACCAGTGCAGTTAGCTTTCCCTTCTCTTTAGGGATTTGTGTTTTTCTTTTCTCCTGATAGAGTCTCCCTATGTAGCCCTGGTTAGCCTGGAATTCACTATGCAGCCCAGGCTGGCTTTGAGCTCACCATCCTCCTGCCTCACCCTCTTAACTACTGGAATTACAGGCCAAAGCCATCACACCTGGCTCCTTTTTTTTCCTGAAAGAATATTACCTGTTTTAAAAGAGTGTTACTCTGGACTATTATTATAAGAATGAACACTTAGCATGAAAAGCTCTGTACAAAGCTTTTAAAAATTGTTTCTTCAAAATCTACTACGTCAAGGGTCAGGAATAATCACATACAGCTACATTACCTATTGTCAAATTGGTCTCCTGGAGCATCAAGCCAAAGAATCAGGCCATCAGCAGAATTACCATGCCTGATCCCTTTCCAGCCCGGCTCACACTGGATCATTATCATTTTAGGTATGATGCCTATGCTAGTATATTTTGGCACCCTGAAGCACCTTTAATTTGCATTTAATTTTATGTGGGCTGAAGCTCTGCCAACCTGAGATTCATGTTCAACTGCCTATTCATTGTCTCCAGTGGAATTCTGCCTTGGCATCGCAGCCAAACAAGTGCACCCGAACTCTTAATTGCCATCCCCAAACCTGCCCTCTACTTCACACTAGCTCCTTCCCACCCAGTAATTTTCATTTCCTGAGTACAGGCACCTCCACCCAGGGGATCAGGCTGGAAACCTGAGAGTTACCCTCCCTTCCTCTCCATTTCAATCCCTTCACTTCTAATACATATTCCAAATCCATTTCCCCGATGCTGCTACCTCCTAATCTAATCCGTCTAATCTGTCATCACCCTAACCTGAATCGTTTTAGAAGCTTCCTAACTAGCCTTTCTACTTCCATCCTTACCCTAAATAAGTGCCAATGTGATTTAAAATCAAAACTTTTGCATATTTTTTTGAGACAGGTGTGCACACTGTAACCCAGATTGGCCTAAAATTCATAATATAACCCAGGCTGGCCTCAAACTCACAGCAATCCTCCTGCTCACAGTAATACCTCTTGGGTGCTGGGATTAGGTATGTGCCACCATGCCTGACTTAAAACACCCTAAGCCAAATCATGTCAGATATCTGCTAAACACTCTCCAGTGGCTTGAAAGGAAATCTATACTTCTTACCTTTGAAATACGGCCTCAACCTGCTTCCTTCAATTCGTGTCCCCTCCTGAATTTCCTCTCCATCCCAGGTCCACTGGCCTCCTTTCTGGACCCAAGTGCATTAGGTATACTGTTTAGGGCTTTTGTACTGTCTCTTCTTAGAACATGTTTCCCCTAACCAAGATCTCTTCATGCCTGGCTCCTTTGTTTTTCAAATTTGGCTCAATGTCCAGTCTCCTCCTCAGAGATGCTATCAAAAGCACACTGTCCTCCTAACATCCATGCTCCCCAGTCCGAGTGGGTACTCATCGGCTTGAGTTTGTGCCCCTTTCCTTCCTTCCCTCAACTCTAAGTTTCATCAGAGCAAGAACTGCGTGTCTGCTTCCCCAGTGTCACCTTGGAGCCTGCAACAGCTGGAAGACAGGGGAACTCAATAAGCCTAAAGCTAAGTCAACAGAAGCCTTGCCTGACAACTCTTTCCCAAAGCTATTGCTTCTGTATGTAGAATGCTGATACCAGCATCTCAGGGCCAATAGTGCAAGGGTAATTCGGGCTAGCACACTCTTTTGGACTAGACCTACTAACCCTAATGAACACTGAGAGTAATTCAGGTGTCCCTACCAATCTCCTACTCAGTTAGACACACTGGGGGCTATAGTGATGAGTCTGAATGAGTTCACCCTCAAAGAATTGGGTCTAAAGAGAGAGAAATTAGGACAAATAACTGGAATCTGATACAGAAAAGGCCATAAGAGGACTAGAACACTTTGTGCCACAGATTAGCAATGATACAATTAACATTTGTTCATATGTTAGATTTGAGAATATGCTCTGTAGGTTTTTAATGTGCCACTATTGCGCCCTTAAAGAGCAATGGTATGCGTGTAAGAACAATTTTAGTTGTCATAACAATTGCCCTAGGGAAGAACATCATCACTATTTGGGAAACAGAGGGCCACTAATGCTAAATTCCCTGCAGTTCCTGGACAGACTCGCATAATGTTGCCTAGTGCCAACACAAAAGTGGTTTATACCTATCTAGAACACAGAGTGCTTTCAGAGCTAGGAAGGTGGTTCAGTGGGTAAAGCATACAAGTGGTAACCACACCAGTGTGAGGATGTGAGTTCAGATCCCCATAATCCATGTATGCCTGGACAAGTACCTTGTGTCTATAACCCCAATGTTCCCATGGTGAGATGGGAGATAGAGGCAAGAGAGTCCTCAAAAGCTCAAGGACCAGCTAGTCTGACAAATGCAATAGTAAATACCGTGACATTCTGTCTTAAAACAAGGTAGACGCTCAGGACTGACACCCTAGGTTGTCCTCTGACTGCCTCACATGTGCTGCAGCATGTATATGCTCTCCTCTCATACACATGAACAAACATATGTCATACACATAAACACACAAAAGATTTAAACCTTTCAGCGATTTCTAGATTAATAATTTTAACATGCTATTCTTTAAGATATTTTTTGATTTTTTGAGGTTATAATATAATTACATCATTTCTCCTTCCCTTTCCTCCTTCCAAATGAGCATGCTATTTTTAATTGTTTTTCTTCTGTTTTTACTCTGAACTGTTTTTTTAATATTTTGACCCAAATCCTATATTCATATTGCATACTGAAATATGAAATGCATATTTCAGTAGGCAACAGAAAGAAAACCAGAGTCTAAGAAAAGAATAGAGAATAAAGATTCAACAGAATGTGTCATAATATATAACCAGGCCTGAGGAAAGAAGCTGCCTATGGCTGATGCTCATTTTCTGACAGGCCTCTCTTCCACAATGATCTCTAAATGCTTCGATTATGTTCATTTCACATAGGCAGTGCTGTGGGAGGTCGGCTGACAAACTCCTGATTACATAGTAAGGCAAGAAAATAACCTTGAATTGGAATCTTCCTAGGTGGGGGCTTGTTTCCCTTGGGCAGGAGTCCAGGGACTACGGGGCCACCAGGAATGAAATGCAGAGACTGGACAGGAGAAACAGCACTCAGCTCCCCCCAGCTACAGGAGTCCATTCTGGAAAGCTCAGTCTTTTGTCGGTGAAATAACCCAGACCTTCTAGAACTTCAGATGAGCTAAAGATCTTGGTTTTTACCAAGATCTTCAGCTTTTCAGTGCTGACCTTCCTTCAATTCAATGGCTTTTTCAAGTAGTATAGCCTGCCAGGCGTGGTAGCTCACACCCTTAATCCCAATACTTAGAAGGCAGAGGCAGTGGATCTCGGTGAGTTCAAGCCCAGCCTGGTCTACATGCTAAGGCTCTGTATCAAAAATAAAACAAAACAAGGGGTTGGGGACTTAGCTCAGTGGTAGAGCAGTTGCCTAGCAAGTGCAAGGCCCTGGGTTCGGTCCTCAGCTCCAATAAATACATACATACATACATACATACATACATACATACATACATACATACATACATAAACAAAACAAAACAAAAATCAAGTAGTATAGGCTAAAGCCTACTCATTGAGGCCTGTATTTAATACAAGGCTTCTAGCTTCCTCTTCCTGTACACTAGACCCAAGAATCTGCTCAACTGTATACATTTGGTACTCCCTAAGAGTTTAGGAATATCAAAAACAATAATTAGGTATACTCACACCTGAATAAGACCCTCAAAAAATGAGGAGAGACACAGGCTCAGGGACCCAGGTAGGTCACACCAGGTAACTGGCTCTACTGTTGTCATATTCTTCCTTGCTCAAAGAGTCTCAACATGCCAGGCTGAAGAGACGGCTCAGTAAGTGAGGAAAGCATTTGCATGCAAGAGTGAGGACCTGAGTTCAGATCCCCAGAACCCACATAAAGCCAGGCATGGCAGCACATGTAGTGAGCTAATCCCTGGAAGTTCCCAGGCTAGCGCCTGGCATGTCCAGGGTTGAACAACAAAAAGACTATCTCAAACAAGTTGGAGGTGAGGACAGATAACTGAGGTTGTCTTCTGGGCTCCACACACGTTAACACACAAGATAAATAATTTCTCAGCATCCTCAATTTATTACTGTATCAAATCACAAATTGCCCTCGAAGCACTAAAAACAAGACCCTCCCCACCTCAGCAGCCGTAACCTACATCATACCCCAATGCTATGCTCACTTCCCCTTTTTAGTTGAGCCAGTCTTCCTTGAGGTGATGCAGAGCCCCTCACCAAATAGCCCCTCCCAATACAAATTTTACCCACCCTTCAAAGCCTTCTTCACAAAACCTTTACTGTGACAGAAAACAACAACAGCCACAATTACCTTTGAGCACAAGTAATTCTAGGTTTAAATCTCACCTCTGGCCGGGCGGTGGTGGCCCACGCCTTTAATCCCAGCACTTGGGAGGCAGAGGCAGGCGGATCTCTGTGAGTTCAAGGCCAGCCTGGGCTACAGAGTGAGTTCCAGGACAGGCACCAAAACTACACAGAGAAACCCTGTCTCTC
>CABHPR010117020.1:0-17274 GCA_902168415.1 Peromyscus melanophrys
GACACTAAATCTGACACTACATTAGATCACACCTGAGTCTCACAAGCCTCAAGAATCTAAAGACTTACAAGGCATGCCCAGGGTCATATCATCTGCAGTGGAGAATGTAACTCAAAATTCCCATCTGTACCACTGGGTGTAGGTCTCTGTCTGGAACCAGCCCAAGTCTGGAGAGAGCCTCTGTAGTGAACAATAGCGTGGATGGATATGGCTCTGATGTTGGTGGTTATAGGCAAAACATTGCCTTGCCCACCAGGATGGTGCTAGGCAGAATCATGCCCAGTATCACAACTGCAGTGATCTGTACAAACAAGGAGTAAGGCCTCAATAGAGGTCTGTCCCACCAGCATGCAGGATATTTGTCTGAGGCCCAAGTAATTCTGCAAGTTCTCTCTGTGAACACCTGTCTATGTATAAGAACATTCATTTTCCATCTGAGCTGGGCTTCACTTCAGCAGCCCCAGCACTCAGCCACAAGGCACAACCTGGTGTCAGTTTTAGGCTCTGTTCCTCCAGTGAGTGGAAACTTGGACGGCTGTCCAAATTAGAAGAGGTGTGGTAGAGCTAGTCAACTTTGTATCTAATGCAATTCAACTTCTCAGCTGAAGACTGGCTAGGGTTAAAGGTTGTGTGGCTCTACACAATACTGTGTTTTCTCTCCAAGACTTCCTAAGTAGAAAGTATCTATCTCTTAACAGTTGCAGGAGGTTGTGACACATACAACTTTTCATTCCTGCCTTTTCAGTGTTTCTTTCCTCATTACATTAACATAAAGCACTACAGCATCTCACCTGACTTCTTTAGCTCATGTGAAGGAAGTTTGCATATGGCATACTAATATCTGTCCAAGTTGCCATGTCTATGGGGAAACAACCACTGCAAAATCAGCCACCATCTTACTCCATGTTCTGTTCTTGTGCAGTTTTTCTCACCCTTTTTTTTTTTTTTTTTTTTTTTAGTCAGACAGGGTCACATTGTGTAGTGCAGCTGGCTGGAACTTGCTGTGTGGACCAGGCTGAACTCAAACTCACAGAGATCCACCTGCCCCTGCATTCAGAGTGCTATAATTGAAGCTGTGCACCGCCATATCCAGCTTTCACTTTTATTTGACTTAAAATTTTTTCTTAATGCCCCTTTATGATGTGTTCTTTATCTTGTGACTATTTAGGAATTAGTATTTAATATAACTATAAAAATTATTTAAATGAAGCATCTTGTAATTTCCATTTGTTCCATCTATTTATACATTTTATTAAATGTTTTATTAGTACTCATTTTATTTTCACAATTGGGTTAATAGGCCTATTTTATGATTTCTTAGAATATTTTTGATGTTATCAATATGTCCCTTCAATTTGTCAGTGTAGTCAGATTACATGATTAATAAGCAAGAAACTATAATATACTTCTGTTTGTTTTTTTCTGTCCCTTCTGTGACTGCTATCATTTTGTTTTTGACTTATACGTACATTTTGCTCCTCAGATTGCTATTATATTCTAACAGTTGGATTTTTTTATTAAAAATAAAAAGCTTGGCCAAGTGTAGGGGTGAAAACCATTAGTCCCACAACCTGGGGCAGAGACAGATGTGTTGTGTGATATTTTGTTTGTGTTCTGACAAATAAAGCTTGCCTGGAGATCAGAGGGTGGAACTAGCCACTAGTTAACCATAGAGGCCAGGCAGTGGTGGTACACACCTTTAATCCCAGCATTTGGGAGGTTCGCACCTTTAATCCCCGCATAATCGGGAGGTAGAGACAGGAATTTAAGGCAGGTAGAGACAGGATCTCGGCTCCCTTTCAATCTTAGGATCCAGAGAGGTAAGAAGTGACTAGTGGCTGTTCCTTTGCTTCTCTGATCTCTCAGGATATTACCCTGATATTTCACTCCTGGTTTTTATTGATAAGACTAATTAGGATCATACTATACAGATGGATATTGTGAGTTGAAGGCTATCTGGTCTACATGGTGAGTTTCAGGACAACCAGAGCTACATAGTGAGACACTGTCTTAATGGATGGATGATGGATGGATGGATGGATGGATGGATGGATGGATGGATGGATCTTTGTGTTTCCCTAAGACTCCACCCCATAACATTGTCCCTTAGTTTTATCTTACTAGAATATTTATTGAAATAAATTGCTGATGCCAATGGCTTTCCTAAGCTGTGCTTTAATCTAAACTTGCAATCATTTTGGTAGACACAGAACTGTACATGATGCCTCCCAGGTTTCAAGTGTGCTCTGGTGTACCGCAGCTTGATGCATTTCTTGTCAGAATCACATGATCACTCTTTCTTAGTTCTTATATGTGTAAGTGCAGTTTTTGCTCTTTCTTTGGTTGCCTTTAATATTTCCCCTTTATCACAGTTTGGAAACTTTATAATATACTTTTACGTGGTTTTCTTAGTGCTTGTCTTGCTTGGTTATTTGGCTTATACCATTTAGGGATGTCTTCTGTTCATTGTTTCTTTATATATTTTTCCATACTTCTCCCTTCTTGGGGTATATGAATGAGTGTGTGAGTGAATATTTGTGCTCATACACATGCATATGGGTTCATGTGTGCACATGTAAGTGTGTGCAGGAGTGCACACATGCACCTGCCTGCCTGCCTGTCTGTCTGTTTCCTGTAGGGTTTTGTGTATGTACTTCCTTCTAATATTTTTCTTGTTTTTCTTTGCTTTGCTTCTTTGCTATGATGGTGATAAGACTACAGAACATGTGTATGCTAGTGAAAAGCTCTTGCACGGATGCGCATTCTTAGCTGTAGGTGTTTTGTTTGTTTCTATGTCATTTTTAATATTTGTATTACTGTGTCTTCAAAATCATTAAGCTTTTTCTCTGCATCTCATATGTAGGTTATTCATGAACATAAGATTATTAAAATTGTGTCTCTCACCCCATCATGTCTCTTTTTCTGACATACTTGCTTCCTGGTTGGTAATCACACTTTTCTTCTTTCTTTAGATGTCTAGCCATTTTTCTTTACATGCCAGGCACTATGAGTTTATGTTACTGAAAACTAAATGATGCTGTATGTATTTAAGGAATACTGACCTTTCTTCTATTAGACACCAATGCAACTTGTAGATCAGTGTGATATGTTCAGGTTTGTTTATAGCTTTTTTAGGGTTTACTCTAAGCAAACAAGCTTTCACCACTAAAGAATGATCCTTTCAGGGTTTCATGGTTAGTAGAAACTCAAAATAATTTCTTACTTTTTTAGTTCTGAAAGTATTCATCTCATATTTAGTTTCTTCTATCCCTGGTAGTTTTTATTTACTTAGCTTAATAGATTTTTTTAACTTTACCTGTACAGATTTATGTTCTGCCAAAGACTTGTGGGGAAGACTCTACACAGATTTCTGAAATATTCTATGTATAACAATATCCTCTCATGGTTGACATATAATCTCTGACTTGTGTATTTCATTATGTAAAAATTTGCAACATTTAGGTCTGAAATGGAAGTTTGACTTAATATGAGAAAACATACTCTTTCCTTACCAATACACAATTTTACAGGGAAAAAAAAACTATCAAATTTCATGTCTATGTAAATTATCAAAGTTGACTTCCAAAAGAATTGTGTAGTCCTTTAGGCCAAAGCTCTGAGGATTAAGTAGAAACACAAGAGGAGTAAATGTTTCAGGCCATGTATAAGAGGGGCTTAACCCAGATTTCTGCATAAAATCAAACATTGGACTCACTGGGAACAATCTCCCCCCTTTTCTCGGCAATTCATATAGATTCATCCAAGTCTGTGGATGAAAATGCTCCTAGCCTTGAATTCTTTCTTAGAATCTTTATAGAAATTCTGAACCAGACATCAAATATGATATAAAATTTTCTTTGTAAAAGAAAGATTCCCGTGAAAAAATAGATTACTATGAATCTATTCCTCAAAAAATGCCTCATCTCTTATCCACCACAGACACTGTCACAGAACACTTTAAAGTATGGAATAGGAAAGTAAATTTTAAAACAGCTTTCAGATATTTGTTAAAAGACAACATAATACTGATTCCTTAACATAAGGGGAGCATGCAGAATATTAGCAAATGCTGTTATTGATCTCAGACGTCTAGAATACAGCAAAAGTATGAAAAAAATGCAAACACAAACACATAGCCCTGTGATCTTAAAGGATTAAAGAGGTGAAAATCAAAGATTGAGAAATCAAAGTATCAAGGATTTTCTGGATATAGAGCTATAGAGAGAGATATAAGGTGCTTTCTAGTAATTCTCTTGCTTAAACATAAATTTATTATTGGTATGTTGATTTTTACTATAATGAAATTGATTTTCCCACTGTCTTTGTTGCACACTAGTTTTATGTCAACTTGGCACAAGCTAGACTCATTTGGGAAGAGGGATTCTCAATTTAAAAAAATCTCCATAAGATCTTCCTGTAGGCAAGTCTGCAGTGCATATTTTTAATTGCTGATTGATGTGTGAGTGTCCAGCCCACTGCGGGTGGTGTCATACCTAGGCAGGTAGTACTGGAATGCTATGTGCTGAAGGAAAGAAGCTGTGGGAGCCAGCAGGGAGCAGGATAGTAAGCAGCATTCCTCCATGGCCTCTGCTTCAGTTCTTCCTTCCAGGGTCCTTCCTGAGTTCCTGAACTGACTTCTGTCAGTGATGGATTGTGACCCAAGGGCTAGGAAATGAAACAAACTCTTTCCTTCCCAAGTTTCTTTTTAGTCTTGGTGTTTTATCACAGCAACAGAACCCCTAACTAAGACAATGGCCATGCCCTACCCTATGTCAAAATTAGGAGACATCCATTTGTTTAAAAAAAATTTTAGAATAAGCCTTTAGTGCATATCCAATTTTTTTTATTATTTTAACTTCTATAAAATTGCCAAGTTATATTATGTTTGTTTTGATTTTTTAAGAGAATACTTATTTTGGAAACTTACAATATTAAAATTGGGTATCCTTCGAAACTCACAGTCTAACACAATATTTACTTTTTGATTATTATTAAGTAGATTAGCTGATATTCTTCAAAGTACAGAAAATGTCAATTTCATTATTTCCTTAAGGTTTGCCAAATACTTCTTTTAATATAATCCAACTTTTAAAAACATTTGGAATAATTATTGCTACATCTGTCTCTACATTCTTGGCCAAATATAAAAAATAAAATTGATATTAGAAGTATAGTTAGCCAATTTGCACATTTACATCACTCTAAGTGTATCTCTCTTAATTTAATTGAAACCTCGGTAATATGATATTAAATGAAGAAAGAAAAACCAGCACTATTTACAGCCACTGGCATAATTCATGGAGAAGCAAAACGGACACTTTCAATCTCTATTAAATGTTCAATTAAGAGCAAAGAGTAGCCAAAGGCTGAGCCCCAGCGATACAGAAGACCATGCTGCTTGGAAAGAGAAACATCAGCTAATTCACAGAAATAATGAAAAATTACTGATGTAATGAAGTCTGCTGCATCCAAAATTGCTCCTGGGTAATTTTCCAGTAAGAGTAAACGAGGAAAATGTCACATTTATCTACATTGAATGTGTGTCAAGTAGTGAAATAAATTATGAAAAGCTACTAAAGTTTGGAAACCGGAGACTAAGCCCCACTGCTGTGCCTAGCATGCTGAATTCTGACTGCAGCTCTGAAACTCCAGCTGCTTTTGAGGGTTTCTTTTTTCTCTTTCTCTTGCAGCAGTAGTGGCTCTAGCACAAGTTTCATATCTAGAAAATTGGCAGAATAAATCACAAGAATTAAAGAATTTGAAATGATTTAAAATGATGTACGTCAAACTAAAATGATTGGTTAACTTCAATGGTGGTGAAAATATTACTTGTTAGTTCACTTATTTTTTTTCTACCATCACTACCAACAACTATGCCTTATATTGATAACTCATAACAACCAGTAAGTCTGAATTAGGGGTTTTAGCTCATTGGTACAGCACATGCCTAGAACCAGTGAAGCTCTGAGTTTACAAAAAACAAAAACAAAAAACAAAACAAAAAAAAAAACTAAACATTATTAAATCAAGGTAAAGCAGAGGGAGGATTAATTTCAAAGATAAGTTTAAAATTTTAAATTGGCAAAGTATATGTGTGTTAGAAAATAGTGATACCTCTCTTTTTTTCCCTAGCAGAGCAAAAAATCACAATCTTTGGGCTTTATCTACTGTCACACCATTATTGCCACACTCCAGACCGGGAATTGTGCCATTTCATGTGTTCTCAGTGATTTTCCACTTTCCAAATTAACCTGAACAGTCACATGACTACAAGTGTTACTCAGTGCCTGTGAGTAAAAGAAGCATGAGCTCTCTTTCATGGATGCTGCCAGAGCATAGGCTGGAACTAGCAATGGAGCAAGTTAAAAAGCAAATTAGTAGAGAAGAGGTGAAAATACAGGGAGCTGGATGCATGCTACAGTCTAGTTGTTAAAAAAAAGAACAGGAAAAATATGTCTCACATGAGTGAGCAGGCAGAAGGCTAGCTACGCTAAGTGGCATTTGAAAAGGTGTGCCCTGCCACTCCAGGTATCCAGAGTGGAGAGTTCCAGAGTGGAGAGTTCATCCCATCTCTCTTTGCAAATTCCACCCTGATTATATATATACCTCTAGAAAATTACACTTCTAAAGCAAACATTTCTGCATATGACACCCGGGCCAGTTTTTCCCCCACTGCCTGCTCCATGATTACAGATGGGTGTCGTTTGCAGCCCCACAAGATGCTAAGTTGTTTTCAGTACAGGGTGTTAGAACAGACTTTTGAGAAGAGAGAATAAATTTCTGTCACTTCTAACGACTCACCACAGTTGTCTTCAACGCGCTCAGCTTTTCCAGGGACCAAACCCTGAAGAGCAGGTGGCTTTCCCAGTACTTAACTCCTGAATCACACTCAGTATCTCCACTGCCTGCTTCTGGAAGTATGTTGAAGCCAGCAGCTTTCCATGGAGCTGCCTGGTTTTGTATCAGGGTGCTTCCGGGAACAGTTCTGACTGACCAGCTGCCCCTAGAGCCACAGGAGGCAGACTTCAGGTTACTTCCAAAACAAGGTCCATCTGCAAGGCACCACAGTGATGGCTGCATATTCAGTGAACCACTGCTGTGCCCCCTCCAGGAGGCTCTGGATCTCAGCACCAAGGATCCGGCTTAGCCATGCAGTCTCAGCCTTCCATAAGACAGCTGCTCCTTATACTGCTCTTGTCCCTGGGTTTTATGGCACCATCTTTATTGTCTAGTGATCCCTCGTGACTCTACCATTAGAGTGAGTTACTATTTTAAACTATCCTGGTTTAAATGACCTTGTCACTTATCTACCCTGACTGCACTCCTACTGAATCAAATCTGAAGCCCTATGATGAATGTTTGCTCCTTAGACCTTAGCTACAGTACAGGAGACAAAAATTGATCATCACTTAGTAGGAAGTATTCCTCCAGTCTATGACATAGGCTATTATTGTTGGCATTCTGGCCTGCCCCTTGGGGACCTGCCCAGTGTCCTGAAATCATCTTAAATAAAGTTCTGTTAAAGAAAAAACCTCTCCCCCTTCTCTCTCTGTCCCTCTCTTCACAAGGCTGCACACCTCCGCTTTTCTCTCTTTTCCTCTCTTTCTCTTTCTCTCCCTTCCCTCTCCCCTCCCCATTTAATAATAAAACTTCCCATGTGGATGCCATGCCTGCATGGTGTGAGTAACTTTCCACCAGTGCCCCCTTGGCTGCTGCCTGCATGGCATCTCCTTGGCTCAAACCCCCCGCCAAGGCCTCTCCTGTGCCATTTCACAACAACTATAATGTATATCCTATTTTACTTCTAATTATGGCACTTAATACAAGAATATAATGTATTTTAAATATACTTATCCTGCCCATTCCCTTCACGTGCCTTGGATTCGAGCCACCATTGTTCTCTTTCTTCCTTGATAGTTTACTTTCTACTTTTATGTCTTTCAAAACACCATGTTCTTCTTATTAAAGAAATTGTGGGGTCTAGAGAGATGGCTCAATTGTTAAGCACACTTGCAAAGGACCTGGGTTTAATTCCCAGCATCCACATGGCCACTCACAGCAGTCTATAACTTCAGTTCCAGAGGATCCAATGCCTATGTCTTACTTCTGTGGACACTACATATACATAATGCAAACACATATGTGCACGCAAAAAAAGAAAACATACACATAAAATAAAAATAAATATATCTTTAAAAAAGAAGTCAACAGCCCTGCTTTCTAGGCCCTAGCCTCCTGGCACAGGCCTGGGGGAGAGATAAACACAGGGGGAGAGCAGAAAGAGAGGGGAGGATTCTGTGTCTGGCTTTTAAGGATTCCCCTGAACATGCGCAGGTGGGCTTATGGAGCTACGCCACACATGCGGAGACTGGATGACCGTGCTGCATGCATTTGCACAATCACACAGCGCACTGATGATGTAAGACGTGAGACCCCTTACGTAGCTACTGAACTGTACATGTGTAGTCATATAGCTGGAGTGGGAGAATCTTAACGTTCCAAACTTTTTGCTTATTATAAAAAAGCAGGTGAACAGGAATAGAGGCATCATTTCTCCCAGAAAAACTGCTTCCAGCTGACTTGGTGGGCATCAGTTGACTCTTATGGGGGTGGGGAAGGGAGCTTCTGAGGCATCCTGGAATGGTGAGCTGTTGTCTGCTGCCTTGGACCTGTCCATCAACCCTCTTGGCCTGGGGCTCTGGGTGCTTATGCCTGGGAGACTGAAGTAGATTCGACCTGTCCAGATGGATTTAAGCTGGTTTCTCAACTTAGAAAAAAATGTTGAACATATTGAGAAGCAGCCATGAGAAAATTAAAGTCTTGGGCTGGTGACCATTGTAGTGCTTAGTACTCTAGTTATATTGGTTAGTGTTAGTGAGAGAGAGAGAGATTTAGAACATGTTTTTAATATTTACCTGAGATAAGTTTTATCAGAGACAGATTATTTTAAGGCAACTGTTTCCTTTATTAGTTTAGCATCCAGGAGACACAGGTGACCAATTGCTGAGAATATTTAACAGTAGTAGATTGTTATATTAAAGTCTGTTTTTGCTGAGCCCAGACCCTTTTTGGTCTGGGGGTGTAAATACCTTTTAATTGTTACTGTTCATTACCACCTGGATATATCTGATGATCCTTGGACTCCAGCTCTATGGTGATCCTGTAACCATTAGCTGAGTAGTTAATTAGAAGAGAGAACCAGGAAGAGAAAAGCTTGTGGGATGAGACCTCATTCTTCAGGAATTGGGGACAAAGCACTAGATCCTGGTGTCCCCTGGAACTTGAGAGAGAGCAGGGCCTTGTCTGTGTCACTGTGCATGAGAAGAAGCATTTCTGACAGGTCTGGAGTGAGGCACGTGGAGGGAAAAAGAAAATGGAAGTTCCTATCTTAGCTGGAAAATCTCTTCCCATTAGGTACCCCTGAAAGTACAATTAAATCTGGTGAGGTGGGTAAGGCTGTCCCCCCCACACCAAAAATAGGGAAACAAGAAGGAGAAGTGGGACCCCAAACTCCCTCAGGACTGAGTAAGTGGCTCGGTGTCCAACAGGAAGGAAACAGATCCCCCCATGCTGCATTCTGGGTTCCGTATGAGCCCGTGGCCAAGCCTAGGAGGTCTGCTGAAGGTCTTTGTTTGATGTCCCCACGCCACGAGGTACACCAGGGCAGTCAGCTGACCAGCATCTCTCTAGGTGGCACTTTGAACAAGGCTCAATTGATGGCCCAGCAGGGCACACACTAGCCCATGTGGCCTTCTAAAACAGGGACCTGGAAGCCCTTATGCAGCTGCTCGGCTAGTGTGTGCCAGCATTTGGCAATTCTGTTCATGGGCTTTCTCATCTCTCCCATGGTACCTTAAATGCCATAGCTGAAACTTCTGCCTGTGGGGTCAGGAGTCTTGCTCTCCAGATGCTTAAGTTTAGCCCTGATGTCGGGAAACTCTGGGAGACAAGAGACAGATTTTATTCTGTCTTGAATTGGTTGTTTTGGTGGTTTTTTGGTTTGTTTTTTGTTTGTTTGTTTGTTTGTTTTTTGTTTTTGATAGTTTGTTGGTTTTAGGACAGCTTTAGGATGACCCGTTAGGAGGCAGGTTGTAAACTGATCTCTGGCTAGAGAGCCATCTGGATTATTATGATTCCAATGTGGATCCTGATCATAAACTTATTTGCATGTATCCTAGCCTGCTTCCAGACCTGTCCATGCTTAGCTGCCTGCCCGGTACTGGAGAACAGAGCAAAGGTCAGATAAGCCGAGGTTCTTTGGAGTCAGAGATTTCTCAGGTTCAGGAATGTAAGTGGACAGGAGAGAAAGACTCAGAAAGGTTGGGTTCAGAGCTTAGGTAAAAGCGTGGGGATAAGGTAACTCTTTTCATTTGCCTATTCACTGGCAGAAGTTAGATAATTCCTATGAAATATCAGGGTTCAAGCAGCCATCACATGGCCAAATTTACTAGTATCTGGGGATATTTAAGGCATTTTTCAGAGGAGGAGTGGGACCAAGAGGAGGAATCCTTTTATGTCCCATGACTGCAGCCAAGAGAAAAAAAAAAGTAAAAAATTAAAATAACAAACGGGATCCCAGACTCTCATCCCGGGTGTCCCCAAGGGCAGGTAATCTGTGGATCAGCATCAGCACAAGTTACCTGACCCATTGTCATGGGAGGGGCAAGGGCTGGGGACGTACATACTGGAGGACCCCCTGGCAGTCCAGACAGCATTCAATACTTTGTCAAGAGAAAATGTGTAGTGGTGCACAGCTCAAGGACCCCCTGGGGGTCTGGCACAAGAAATATATCTCAGGTTACAGTCATGGGAAATTTCGAGGGATCAGAAAAGGAAAAGTCACCAATCTGGTTAGCTGTGTGTTGTGCGGAGCAGTCCCAGTGGCTGGGCAAATAAAAAAAGTGGAGCGGGTAGTCATAGGTCCAATAAACCTCAGTACAGGGTCCCTGACACAGAGCACTAGGAAAGCCTGTTTCATCACAGCACCATTGCAGACCTGGGGAAGAGACCTGAGTAGCAGGGGCAGAAAGAAAGAAGGGAGGAGTCTGTGTCTGGCTTTTAAGGATTCCCCTGCTCATTGGCAGGTGGGCTTATGGAGCTACACCTGGCATGCGCAGATTGCGTGACCATGCTGCACGCATTTGTGAAATCACACAGCACACTGATGACATAAGACATAAGACCCCTTACTTAGCCACTGAACTGTGCATGTACAGTCATATAGCTGGAGTGGCAGAATCCTAACACCCGGGGCACATATCATGCCTTGTACCGTCCCTACCCATCAAAGCCCCAGAGACCTGGCAGCATCCTCCTCATGCCCCCAAACATTCCCCCCTGCATCAGGGACTACCCTGGCCCTGCTTGCACCTGGAGGAGGAGGAGGAGCGATCACTGGTGCCCCTCCTGCACCTGGAAAAGGAGCCACCACAGGAACATCCTGCACCTGAAGGAGGATGAGGAGCTACAAGAAGTACCTGCACCTGCAGGAGGAGCACCAGAGACCCGGCAGCAGCCTCCCCACACCCCTAAAAACCCTCCAAAGCATCCGTGATCACCAGAGCCCCAGGCCCTACCTGGACCTTGAGGAAGAGCAACCACCTAAGCCATAAGCCCCATCTGCACTGATTGGAGGCAGAGATGGGTTTTAGACAACAGTATAAGAATACATTCAGCAACATAAAGAGCAATATGGCACCACTGGAAACTAGTAGTCCTACAACAGCAAGATCTGAACAGCCCAATGTAGAAGAAGCAAAAGAAAATGACCTTAAAAATGACTTTATGAAGATGGTAGAGGACCTTAAAGAGGATTTGAAAAATTGCTTCAAAGAAGTGGAAGAAAAGACAAACAAAAAATTGGAAGAAATCAATAAATCCCTTTTTAAACAAAAGGCAAGAAAATACAATTAAAAGTTGAAGGAAACAGTTCAAGACTTGAAAACTGAAATAGAAGCAATAAAGAAAACACAAACCGAGGGAATTCTGGAAATGGAAAATCTGGGTAAGTGATAAGGAACTACAGATGCAAGCATAACCAACAGAATACAACAGATGGAAGAGAGAATCTCAGGTATTAAAGATAAAATAGAGCAAATAGATTCATCAGTCAAAAAAAGTTACATCCAACATATTCATAACTCAAAACATCCAGGAAATCTGGGACACTGTGAAAAGACCAAACCTAAAAACAATAGGGATAGAAGAATTCCAGCTATAAATTCCAAGATAAAATACATTCACCAAAATCATAGAAGAAAACTTTCCCAACCTAAAGAAGAACATGGCTATGAAAGTACAAGAAGCTTATAGAACACCAAATAGACCAGACCAGAAAAAATAAAAGTGCCCTTGCCCTATAATAATCAAAACACTAAACATACAGAATAAAGAAAGAATATAAAGAGCAGCAGAGGAAAAAGGCCCAGTAACATATAAAGGCAGACCTATCAGAATTACACCTGACTTCTAAATGGAGACTCTGGAAACCAGAAGGTTCTGGATAGATGTTCTACAGACACTAAGAGACTATGGATGCCAGCCCAGGCTACTAAACTCAGCAAAGCTTTTAATCACCATAGACAGAGAAAACAAGGTATTTCATGACAAAGCCGGATTTAAACAATTCCTATCCATAAATCCAGCCCTACAGAAAATACTAGAAGGAAAACTACGACCCAAGGAAGTTACCTGCACCCATGAAAACACAGGCAATAGATAACCTCATGTTGTGCCCAGATCACGACCCCCAGAGAGACCACCAAAGACGAGCATGCTGGAATGCAAAAGCAAGGTTTAATTCTGGATATCAAAAAGCAGTACAAGCCTAGGCAGGGACTTTGTCCAATACATCCAATGCAGTGGAGGCTGGAGGAAGTGCCCGCCTCTCTGCAAGCTCAGTTTTTAAAGGCAAAAGCCACAAGGTTACATCATTTAGGGGTGCTAGTATGGGTACAATTCTGATTGGCTCGCTTCTAGGGGCTTTCTAGAAATCATGGCTTAATTTTACTTCTAAGGGAGTGGTTACTCACCACCATTTCTCATTGGCTGCCTTCAGGTGGGGACATTTCTGTGGTTAGTTACCCTGGAAACAAGGGAGAAGACATTCCATAGTCCGGCAGTCATTACCTTGTGACTACCTTGTGACTCTGTACTTTTACACTTCCTAGTTTCTGGAATCTGAACTGACTGGTTTTAGTAACATATGGCCTGTACCTAAAAGGAGAAATCTCACGCCTTAGTTTTAGGGTGAAAGCATTTTGGTCTTATTTCTAAGATGGTTCATTTTGGTCTCACACTCACACCAACAAACCCCAAAGAAGGGAAACAAATAAACACTAACAACAAAACCAAAATTTACAGGAATTAACACTCACTGGTCATTAATATCTCTTAATATCAATGGACTCAGTTTACCTCTAAAAAGACACAGGTTAACAGAATGGGTACAAAAACAAGACCCATCCTTCTGCTGCATATAAGAAACACACCTCAATCTCAAAGACAGATATTACCTCAGAGTAAAGGGTTGAAAAAAGGTTTTCCAATCACATGGTCCTAAGAAACAAGCTTGTGTAGCTATCCTAATATCTAACAAGATAGACTTCAAACTAAAATCAATCAAAAGAGATGGAGAAGGACATTTCATATTCATCACAGGAAAAATCCATCAAGATGAAGTCTCAATTCAGAACATCTATGCCCCAAATACAAGAGCACCCACATTTGTAAAAGAAACATTACTAAAACTTAAATTACACATCAAACCCTACACACTAATAGTGGGAGACTTCAACACCCTACTCTCACTACTGGATAGGTCTGCCAGGCAGAAACTTAACAGAGAAATAAGGAACGAACAGATGTCATGACTCAAACGGACTTCACAGACATCTATAGAACATTTTACCCAAACACAAAAGATTATACCTTCTTCTCAACAACTCATGGAACCTTCTCTAAAATCGACCACATACTTGGTAACAAAGCAAATCTCACCAGATACAAAAAGATTGGAATAACGTCCTGTATCTTATCAGATCACCATGGCTTAACGTTAGAATTTAACAACAACACTAGTGGTAGAAAGCCTACAAACTCATGGAAATTGAACAATGCTCAACTGAATCACCACTGGGTCAAGGAAGACATAAAGAAAGAAATTAAAGACTTCCTAGAATTCAATGAAAATGAATGTCCATGGGACACTATGAAAGCACTGCTAAGAGGAAAATTCATAGCACTAAGCGCCCATATAAAGAAGTTGGAGAAATCTCACACTAACTACTTAACAGCACATCTGAAAGCTCTAGAACAAAAAGAAGCAAACTCACCCAGGAGGAGTAAATGACAGAAAATAATCAAACTGAGGGCTGAAATCAATAAAATAGAAACAAGGAGAACAATACAAAGGATCAATAAAACAAAGAGTGGTTTTTCCGAGAAAATTAACAAGACAGACAAACCCTTATTCAAACTAACCAAAAGGCAGACAGAGAGAGCATCCAAATAAACAAAATCAGAATTGAAAAAGGGGACATAACAAGAGACACTGAGGAAATCCAGAGACTCATTAGTTCATACTTCGAAAACCTGTACTCCACAAAATTGGAAAATGTAAAAGAAATGGACAGTTTTCTGGATAGGTACCACATACCAAAATGAAATCAAGGCCAGATCAACCATTTAAATAGAACTATAAACCCTAGGGAAATAGAAGTAGTCATCAAAAGTCTCCTAACAAAAAAAAAAAGTCAAGGGCCAGATGGTTTCAGTGCAGAATTTTACCAGAATTTCAAAGAAGAGCTAATACCAATACTCTTCAAATTGCTCCACACAATAGAAACATAAGGAACACAAGGCTACAGTTACCCTGATACCCAAACCACACAAAGATGCAACAAAGAAATAGAATGGATAAAGAAAATGTGGTACATTTACAGAATGGAGTTTTACACTATTACACGGGGGGGAGGGGGGGAGGGGGACAATGAAATTTGTAGGCAAATGGATGGAACTAGAAAGAAAGAAAGAATCATCTTGAATGAGTAACCCAGATCCAGAAAGACAAACATGGTATGTACTCACTCTAAATGGATATTAGACACAAAGCAAAGGATAACCAGGCTACAGTCCACAACCCTAGAGAAGCTAGGGAAAAAAGGAGAACTCTAAGAGGGATACACATGGAGGGCCCCAGGAAAGGAAAATAGTTAAGATCTCCTGGGTAAACTGGGAGGGGAGGATCGAAGGGAATGGATTGGGGATGGGAACAGAAGGAACCAAAATGGCCTAGTGGAGGGTGTGTCAGAAAGGGAGAGCAATGAAAGAGATATCTTTGTAGAGGGAACCATTAGGGAGCTATCAAGAAACCTGGTGCTAGGGAAATCCTAAGACTCCTAGCAATAATGGAGAGGGTGCCTGAACTTACCCTCCCCTATCATTAGATTAGTGAATACCCTAATTGTCATCATAGAACCTACATCCCATAACTGATGGAAGCAGATGCAGTGATCCACAACCAAGCACTGGGCTGAGCTCCTAGACTTCAGTTGAAGAGAGGGAGGAGGGATCAAAGGAGCAAGTGAGGTCAAGATCATGATGGGAAAACAACAGAAACAGCTGACCCAAGCTAGTGGGAGCTCATGGGCTGGAGTCTGTCAGCTGGAGGACATGCATGGGACCAAACTAGGCCCTCTGAATGTGGGTGATAGTTATGGAGCCCCTGGCAGTGGGACCAGGACTTTTTGGAACACATTCCCTAGGGTGGGATACCTTGTTCAACCTTGACACTGTGGGGCTTGGTCCTGCCTCAACTTGGTATACCAGATTTTGTTGACTGCCCATACTCTCTCTGAAGAGTGGATGGGGAGTGTGATGGGGGGATGTGAGACAGTGGGAAAAGGGGAGGGAGGAGGAACTGGGATTGGTATGTAAAATGAAAAAAAATTTTAAATAATTTTTTTTTTTTAAAAAAAAAAGAAGAAAAAAAAAGAAATCATGAAATATTTTCCCTCTGAGTCTCTTGGGGGATTTCCTGCAGTGCTGCAGCTGGTGTTAGCACCTAGCCTTGATCTGCCTTTTGTGATTGCTACCTTTTGTCTCCAGTACCTTCTGTTTGAAGTCTTGTCTGAGAGTTTCCTAGGGATTCAAAGCCTATGCAAAACTTGGTTGGGGAACAACCCTGGAAAACCCTTGGTATTCCTTAACTGAGAATTTGCCAATTGTCAGGGGAGCTTAGATAAAAGGTTTTGGGATATGGAAATTAACTTGCTAAAGGTGTAAATTGGATAACAATAAAAAAGACCTTTGCTAAGTGACAAAGTCCAGGAGAGACTGATCAGCTGGAAAGGCTAAAAATTTCATCCTTGGAGTACTTTTTTTTCCCCATGGACCTGCATGAACCCATACCCAGTATACAACAGAGTCTCATTTATTTTACTTACCATGATGATGTCAAGTCAGTCTATTTCCCTGCAAACGTGATTGTGTTCTTCTGTATAGCTGAATAAAACTCTGCTGAGGAGTGTGCAGGCTAGTTCCGTACCTTTGCTATTGTGAATAGTACCACCATCAACACACATGTGTAGGTATCTCTTTTGTGTGGTTAGTTAGATTATTTTTTACAGTGTATACCCAGCAATGCTACAGCTAGATCAATGTTAGTTCTACTTTTCATTTGTTGAGGGTCTCCATGCTGTCTTCCATAGAGGCTACAATAATTTACAATGTACAAAAGTCTTTTCCCACGTAAACCACACTCCCTACCCCAACTCACACATAGTTGTCAATGTAACTTAACTGTTTTCTTCAGGACAGCCATTTTTTCTGGGGTTCAATTAAACCAGTATACGGTTTACAATTTCTTTAATGACTAAGAAGTTTGAACATTTTTCACATATTTTCTGGCCATGTATACTTCCTTTGATAAGTGTTATTCATTTATCCATTTCCTGACTAGATGATTCTCTGTGGCAGTTGTTTGGGGTTTTACTTTTTGAGTTCTCTATATATTCTAGATATCAATTCTCTTTCAGCAGAATTGCTAGCAGTTTTTTCTTCCATTCTATAGGCTGTTTCTTAACTCTGTTAACTGTTTCCTTTGCTATCCTGAACTTTTTTAACGGGACACAAGTCTATTTGCTATTTTTTTCCTGAGCTATGTGAATCTTCAGTAAGTCATTGCTTATCTTTAAGTATTTTTCTTACATTTTTTCCTCTTGTAGTTTCAAAGTATCAGGCCTAACCCTGAAGTCTTCGATACCCTTTGAATTG
>CABHPR010117022.1:5975-18485 GCA_902168415.1 Peromyscus melanophrys
CTCTCTCTCTCTCTCTCTCTCTCTCTCTCTCTCTCTCTCTCTCTCTCAACAGACTTATTCTGATGGAGCAATCTATCCAACATTCAGGCCTGCTGGGGTGGGGGCTAAAGGCACAGCCCGGCTCCGCCCCCCAGAACTATTTATTCGGAGAAGATACAAGTAAGAGGGAAGCAGGAGCCTGGAGTAATAACAACTCGGTGCAGAAACAATAAGGCTGGCCTGCTCTTCGCTCGGGCGTGGACGGGCTCTGTGTGTTTAACTATCCAGCCCTTCCATTACCAAGAGGCCCCTGGTTAGTGGCGGTGTTGAGAGCAGGTGGAGCAATCAGCAGATTAATGAGCACAAGTTGGGTCGCTACAGGTTTTCTCCCTCCGCACTAATGGAGGGCTGTCAAAACCACCAATTTGCTTCAGCGCCACACAATACTTGATAAATGAGTAACATATTTATATCATGAGATACACGGGGTGGGGCAAAGCGTGCAGGAGGGAGTGAGACGTTACCAAATGTTCGCATGCAGGCTCACATTTTGGCCTTCACTCGCAATGTTCACGACAACACCGTGAAAGGGCGCAGGTGGAGTTTTAACCCTGTTAGCTTGTGCCAGAACTCTAAGTTCTTTAGAAAGAAGAAAGGATCCAACCTACACTACAAACACTTTCATCAAGTGGCTTTCTTCAGATGCCATGAAAGCATTTTGAAACATTCAAGTTAAAAAAAAAAATCCTTATTTTCTCAAAATATAACCTCTTAAACACTAAAGACCTGCCAGACCAAGTCCCATCAAGTAACAAGGCACAATAAGAAGCTTAAAAAAGGGTTAGGATTAAGTTACTGTGTATGAATAAGCGCGTTTTTTGTTGTTCACATCTCAATCCTTAAATGATCCTAACTCGTGTATGGAAGGTGTCTCCTGGTCAAAGCACATTTGTGTTCTCAGTGTGGGTCCCGAGGAACCGAAAAATTTCCCGGGGCTCACCAGTCTTCATAGACAAATAACTAACCAAGAGCAATAATTCAGGTTTTGCATGCCCCTTAATCCAGCCTTCTGTAGAGTCTCTCTTCTTCTGCTCGCCAGGTGCTTCTGAGTCTCCATGAAGTGTCTCACCCCCAAAGAGAAGTCTTTGCCTGTTTATGCCACACGCACACAGATGCTCCCCCTACCGGCTTTTTCTGAGGAGACATCATTCCCATATGTCTTCTTGGCCTTTGTACGCTCTATACCCAAGCTCCCAACTCTGCAAGATGGCCAAAGCTGCAAGATGTGCCAGGTGCCCAAAGCAGCATCCGACTCATTAAGGTAAGAAGCAAGCGGGCCCACTAGTACAAGGGAGGCCCGCTCCAGCAGCCTGACCCGCTGTTCCCTGGGTCCTAGCACAGTCTAGAGTGCGCCCTTCAAGAACGTGCCTGCGTCTAATCCCCTGTCTGCTTCAAGTCTAGTAGCTCTGGGAATGGGGTGTGCACCCCTCTTCCATCATCCACACAGGCGCACACATCCTCTTTCCAAGGAAAGTTGAAGCCCCAATTCAAATGAACTCTTCTGAGGCCTTCCTTACTATTTTGCCAACCATGCGAGAGGGTGTGTGTTCTGGAATCCTGACACGAAGGAATCTCAGTTCCTCCTCTTCCTTTTGTCTCGTGGCCAGGCAGGCCCCGGTTTATGTAAAGTTCTCCTTCACGTGATTTTGCTCTGGCCTTTCCTTCTGTTTGCCGACATCCCTTTCCCCCACACCCTGGGCTTGGCATTACTAAATCTTAATATGTTTTCTTTTTAATTCTTAGAGAACTTCATACAACATGTCCTAATCATATCCAGCCCCAGGCTCCGCTTCAACACCTCCCAGAACCCACCCCTCAACATACACTGTATTTATTTGGTTTTGGGTTTGGGGGTTTTTTATCTTTTTTTTTCTTTTCTTTTCTTTTTTTTTTTTTCAGAAGCACCTATCCAAGCAGATGTCTTGGTCCTTGAGTTCTTAGAATCTCCCCATCCCCTCTCCCTCAACATTCCCTGAGCCTTAAGTGTAGGGACCGTCTTGTAAATGTAGCAAATGGAAGTGAGTGCTCTGTGGTCAGTTGTAGCTACATTTTGACCAGTTACGCCTTTCTGGAATGATCTCTTTGTTGCAAAAAGAAGCTTCTTTGACAAGGGGCGAGAGCTGCCCTTTCCTGTGTGTGGTTCTAAGGCTAAGTATTTAAAATGCAGTTGAAATATACCAACTTAGGAAACCGGCAGTAGTAAGTCCTCTGAGTTCCATGGCCTCACCAGCCACAGGTAGTTGTTTTAACTGACAGTGTTAGGCAGAGTCCCTCCTTAAGACCTTAATAGGTGTCATTGGTTACCTCCCGACATAAGTGCCACTATTGCACCTTTCTGAATCCCTTGCTTTTGCTGTGATTTGTTGGGGCTACAGCTGAATAGGAGGGCTGTTGGTTGCTTTTCTCTGATGGCACCTTGCATGGCCATCGTCTTAGTCAAGGTACTAAAGGTTGCTCAGTAATTAGGTCCACTTTTTGCTAATTTACACTAAAAACCGCTAGCAAAAATAATAATCCTTTCTTTGAATATATGGGCTTGTTTTTATAGTATATGACTTTCCTTTTACCATCTAAGTATTAATTATGATGGACAGTGTGATCCAATGCATCCATCAACCGGAATTTATAGTCATGCCTCTACACAATGCTTAAATGACTTTTGTGAGCTTCTTCTCACGACTTGTTTTGAGTCTAAATTTCATCATCTGTAAAATGCGATGAGCATCTTCCTCATAGGATTGTTAGAAGGAGAAAAGAATGGATAGGAAGTTATTTTCAAATGTAAAAATATAAAAACTCAAGAATGTCTTAGACCTCAGTACCGTCATGATCAGGCTGCCTCTGACTTTTCAATCTTTTCTCCAATTATTCCTTCTTCCAGTTCTCCCTCTTTCACTCACCATCCTGCATCTTGCTCTCAAAATAAGTATTTCACTTCTAGATAACAATAGTTTCTTTAACAGATAACCCAAAATGTCAGAGCTTAATGCAAGAGGAGTTTATTTCCTAGCTGGGTATGGTGGTAAATGCCTATAATCTCCACACTTAAGAGGTTAAGAGGCCGGGCGTTGGTGGCACACGCCTTTAATCCCAGCACTCGGGAGGCAGAGGCAGGCGGATCTCTGTGAGTTCGAGGCCAGCCTGGGCTACCAAGTGAGCTCCAGGAAAGGCGCAAAGCTACACAGAGAAACCCTGTCTCGAAAAACCAAAAAAAAAGAAAAAAGAAAAAAGAAATAAAAGAAAAAGAGGTTAAGAGAAGATGAAGGGGTCAAAGTTCAAGGTCAACCTGGACCACATAGTGAGTTCTAAACCAGCCCAGACTTAGGGAGAAACAGTCTCAGACACTAGAGAGAGAGAGAGAGAATTTCTTGCTCACTTAAAATCTAGCATAAGCATTTCTCATTGACAGTTTCTCTTCCAAGTGAATTCCAAGAAATTCATGAACCTTCCAACTCATGCCTTTATTGTCATTAGCGTGTGGCTTTCAGGATCACTCCAAAGAAGAGTGACATGGAGAGTGACATGAAGATTCTCAAAGGTATGTATCAGAGCTCAGATGTACAATGTAGTCCCCTGCAAGGACACAGATTATTTTGTTCCACCAGTCAAAGCACACAGCCTCAATATATTCTCCTTCCAAAATATCCTCCAAAGATCAGGGTACATCATCATTATCAGGATATACCATCTCATCTGTGAAGTCCTTTCAAACCTGCTAACTCAGTCTCCAAACTCCCAGCACATCCTGATTTCACTACACTTGGACTCACTGACTTTCCTTTTAATAAAGTTACAAAGACTTTTCTTAGCTCCATTTCTTCTCAGGCTCTCTGACACATTTAAATCTGAAAGTGCTTTTCATGAGTAAATGCACCCATGAGTCGCTGGCCCTGACTTCAGAACTTCTTCATTCTTCTCCTGCCTCTTATAAGATCTCCTGCTGGCTCTGTTCTTTCATCCACTGAGTAGCTATAAGAGTCACTCCTCTTCAAAATGGTCTTCCTTCCATTTCATATGTGACATGCCTTCCACATCTAAATCCTGGATCAATCACTCACCCTCTCTCCACAGCCATTATCCTAGGTATTTGCAAGAGTTCTGTGGTAACTTGTCTCCAAAGATCAAACAAATCTCCCTTCCCTCCAGGGTGAACCAGCTCTTGGAATCTGCGCTCTTGATAGTCACTTCCCTTTCAATCTGGTCTAATTTGTTATTAAGTGGAAGAAGTTTTCACTGCTGTAAAAATCTCCAAGGCTGAGGGTCTGAAGCATCTTGGTTTCTGAGGAAGAACATTTTTAGAGGATCCGCTGTGTCATGAGAAACTCAAGACTCATGGCAACCTGCTTGACATTCCCATGTGTGGTTCTGGCTAACAACAAGCATCAAATGCTAACCGTGGGAGTGAGGCCAAGAGCTCCATCAGATTTTGCCAGCCTCAGCCACCAACTGGCTGAAATTATTTTGAGATCTTGAGGAAGAACTGCCCATCTGAGCCCCATCAACCCTTAAAACTCATGAGATAATAATAGTAAAATAATAATGATTAATAGTAATAATAATTGTGTTCTACATTACTATGCTTTGTTATGGTTCTTTATACCATAATGGGTATATTATATTATATTATATTATATTATATCATATCATATCATATCATATCATATCATATCATATTGTCCTTCCAAATAATTTTCTCAATAGAGATGTATTTCCTGGTTAAAGAGAAAGAACCCAGTCTTTCTAGCTAAAGACATTGACACAATTATGTTTCTTTCCTTCTCTATGCTAAGCCATCCATCAGAATATAGTCTCCCTCATTCTAGAACCTGAAGCTTGTATTCTCAGCATGATTGCTTCTTCAGATACTGACTCAATAAATACTTCACGAATAAATTACTGAAGAGCTGAATTGTTATGGATTATAAAATTAATTTCTAAATATATGTCAGAGGGTCTTCGTAGTAGCTCTTCTTAGCAATTCAATGATAGTAGAAGAATGGCTGTTGTTGAGCGCATAGGTGTAGATACTATACTTATAATCATCTTAACTCTCATAGTGACACCGACATACTTCATAATTCACTTTTTGTAAAAGGAGTAAACCAGTGCTGAGTAGTCAAATTCCTCATCAAGCATCCCATTTAAACACTTGCATTCAAGATTCTTCTGCTTTTAAACCTTTTTGGCATTTTTCAAATGAAATTTGTTATCATTTTTTGGTGTTTCTCTTCTCCCTTTGCCTTCTCCCTCCCCCATGAAAATTCACAGTAGGACATCCTGGCTAATGGTACTTGGGGAGCTATGGTCCATCTTCAAATCTAACCTAAAATCCAAGAACCGTTGACTAGGGAAAAAGACATTCTCAAACAGAGATCCTCCAGCTCCTAAAGCTTCTTCAATTGCTAAGTCAGGATGTCTGATAATAGAATTTTAGTTGTGACATGACGTTTACTAGAGGAGGGTTAGTATTTGTAACTAGCAATCCATGTAATGAATGGAGTCATTGTTAAAGAAATATTAGTAACAATAGCAATAAAAGTTAAGATGCTAAAGTTGTAAATAGTAAAGAAGGTTTACAAAACTCTGTTCACTTTATATCATGTTCATTAGTGTGACGTAATAAAATTCTCCAAATCCATTTTCTGCCTATATGGTAACATGAATTCTAGTAACTTGGTGTATCCTTCATTGCTTTTGGAAATAAATGCAATAAACATTAAAGTATACTTTGAAGATAGCAGAAAATTAGGGAATTGGATTTAGTGCTAATTGTTCAAATAAGTTTAAAATATTTTTAAATACTATCAAAATCCCTTAAACCCACCTTCAATGTTACAATAAATTTCAGTTCTCTTTTCTCCCTTCTGCCTGGGAAAGCCTCAGCTGCCCAGGACTCTGGGTCAGTTTGGAAATCTCTATTCTAAAACCACTCGCAAAGCCCAAAGCCTTTCTCTCCCTCTGCTCCAGGCAGCCCAGCCAGGGAAGTCTCCCAGTTCTGCAGCGGCAGCCCAGCTGGTGGAGCCCATCCTTTGGAACAGGCACAAACCTCACTTTTCGTTCCGCTGCTGACAGCACGGAACGGTGTAAACTCAAGTCTCCTTCACAGTTATTCATGCAGCTCGGCTTCTGCCCTGTAGACGTTCCCAAGCAGATGTGCGAGTGCCCAGAGACAATTAAATTATGACTCATCCTCCAGAACGCCTGCTAAGGCAGGCTGCCTGGCTACAAGTGAAAACATTTCAGCAGTAGCTGATCTTTTCCGTTGGTTGAGGACCAAGTCAGACTAGGCATGGCTTTGAAGTTATTTCTGTCTCGGTGGATTAGAGGTATCAAAAGAAGCAGCTCCGCAAACCTTCCAACAAATATTTACAGTTCTGCACTAAACAACCCACACTATCCTTTAACCTTTACTGCCTTGTGAAACAACGCTTGCCAGCCTTCTCCAAACTCACGCACTTGCCAGAGTTAGGAGAGAGGGCAGAAGCCCAAAGGAAAGGAAATGCAGAACACCAAGGCATCCCTTCTTGCTGTGGAGGAAAACATCGTCTTTCTATGCTAACCTGGTGGCAGAGGTGATTTCCCCTTCCACTGTGCCTCCATCCCACAGCGCCCCGGGCAGACAGGCCTCTGCCCCTCAGCGATATTTCTCTGGATCAGAGGGACACTGAAGCCAAAGTTTCTTAAAAGTGCCAAAGAGTGGCTCCGAGCCAGCCAGGAAGGACATCAAATGCCAGCAAACACTGAGTGTGTGAACACTGACTTTTTTCAGCCCCTGGGACACCGCACAATGTCCAACCTCTCGCCGTGGAGGTTTGTAAATGGAAATGCTCATCATTGTTTGCTTCTAAAATGATGAAGGAATTAGTTGAACGGATGCCTTTAGCCCTCCTTTTCTATTTTTAAGATTCCACATTGTGAACACAAAGATCTCAAAGTAATATCCACAGAGAATAAAAGGATGAGAGAAAGAATTTAGAAGGTGAACTATCACAGTCAGTGGACTGAGAACATCCAGTCCCTTACTTCTGTCTATTCCAACCCCCAGGGGCCCTCTATCCTCAGAGGAAGAATCAAGCCCATCACAACTGCAATGAAGGAGACCCCCAGAAGCAGGTCCACCAATGGGCACTCCAGGGACGTTTGCTTAGCCATAGAAAAGTCACAAAGTAAGGCATGGCTGGGGAGTAACAGATACCATAGCGGGACATAACAACCAGTAGGGCTTTTCTAAGTCCCGTACATGGCATCCAGGGACCTTCAGAACTTCCTGTGTGAGTCTGAATCCCCAGAACAATAACAGAGATAAGAGCCAAGAGTACATGTCACACTGCTAACTTATCGTCTTCTATTGCCTCACACTGGTGAGACCGAGTAGCCAGACTAGAAGTAGAACAACTCAGTGATTTGGTGACAGTGGTCTCGAGTGCTTTATTCATTGTTCATTCATTCACGTATTTATTCATTCATTCAGCCAAAGTTTATATTTCTATGTAATAGGCTAAGTACAAAATAAATTATTGTTTATTATCCATTTATTAAATTAGTATATTAATGATATATAATCATATTATAATTATAGCTAATACAATTAATTATGCTAATTAATTATAATTAATATAACTAATTGTATTAATATATTTAATGGTTAAATTATTAGTTAAGTTGAGCATAGTCTTCCTTTTACCCTAATCACTAGGTTCACAAGTATCCATAATGTAGGTTAGAAATAGATGTTTGGTCACATTATTGCAGATAAAGTCTACACTAGTCACACAGAGAAAACATTTCAGATAATAAAATTTGATTCTTTAGGATAGGACAGCTGTTGGAGTAATCTCTGTATCATGCCATTTACCTATGGTCTGGACTTTTCTGGATTTTAGGATGTGTTTCTCGTTTGCTGTTGCTCTTGCTGGTTGTATTTCTATTTTTGTTTATGTTATTACCTCTCTCCTCTCCTGGACAATGTTTGATAATCGTTCCTATTGTGTATAGTTTTGTATTAGGTGAGGACTTTCTTATTTAGACAAAAGGGGGAGATGTAGTGGATACCTGTTCTATCTATGACCTTGAAGCACCGCCCCTAGAGATGCCGCAGGTAACTGTCCTATCTGCCTATGGCCTTGAAGTACCTGCCCCTGGGGCGTGGCTCAGGGGACCTGAGACACATGTAGGCCACTTCCTCTCTCCCTTGAGGGCTTGGATGCTGGGACGGACTCAGGCAGAAGAACAACATGGGACTCTACCTGGGACATCCAGGACCCATGCTGTAGGGAGTCTTCTTCCCTAATAAACCCCTTTACCCTTTAAGCAGACTCCATGGACTTCTCGTAATACCTCTCTTGGGCTACCAGATTTGATATGTGCTTAGGGAGCTCTTTCCTAACCCACAAACCCGGGCATAGGTTCTTTCTTCCCTCAAATATTTTATAAAGCCATCGCTACATAGCTGCCTCTCTAAATTTTTTAAGCTGTTACTATATGGAGGTTTTCCTTGTTAATCATGTAATAATAGTAATAACAGCATTATTATTATTATTATTATCATTATTATTGTGAGTTTTGTTTTGGAGCATAAAACATATAACAAAGCCAATATTGTATATCTTACACACTTGGAGACTATGAAGTGAGAACAGTGGTCATGACTCCATGAAACAGCTATTACACTGGGATTGGATCATTTCTATTGGTAGAAAACAGTTCCATGACACTAAAGAAGCTCATAACATTTTCTTTAACTTCAGAATTCAGAAACCTAAAAAGGACTTAGAGTCAAATGTAATAACATTTTCTGTTTTTAAAAATTTAGGGCCGGGCGGCGGTGGTGCATGCCTTTAATCCCAGCACTTGGGAGGCAGAGCCAGGCTGATCTCTATGAGTTCGAGGCCAGCCTGGTCTACAGAGTGAGATCCAGGAGAGGCACCAAAGCTACACAGAGAAACCCTGTCTCAAGAGACGAAAAAAATTATTTAGAACACAAATCTCAATTTTAGCAAAATATTTTAGGGAAAATATACACTAGCAAAATGAAGAGAAATAAATACATTGACCATACCATTCAAAGACAATCTGTTTTAATAAGGAAATGACAGCTCCATATAAATACTACAATTCTTTCAAGTTATATCCTTTTGTGCATTTAGATTGATTTCAATCTTTCAACTTTAAAAGCACAGTTTCGAGGCTGATTCTAATACTTGCTTAAATTTTCAATGATTTCCTTAGGGAAAAAAATTAGGGAAGGCTAATTCCTCAGCCAAAAGACAGGCATATTTTAAAGGTTTTTGATGAATATTAACAAATTTTCCAAAAATCATAAGACAGTTCAGTATCCTTCCTTGAACAAATGAAAGTGATTATTTCTTAAAAATCAAGTATAATTATTTTATTATTTGCTAACAAAGATATATATTATTTTCTTTAATTTGTTCTTAATCATTGATATTGAACATTTTATATACATACAATTTGTGACTTTTTTCCTTTTTTAATTATTTTCCCTTGTACGTGAAAATTACACACCTGGAATTTTTCACTTTTAGCAATTATATATATATATATATATATATATATATATATATATATATATAATTATAAATATTTTTGAGACAGGGTTGCATGTAGCCCAGGCTAACCTTCGCCTCCCAAGTGCTTCCTTGCTCTGCAAAATACACATTTTATTACCTGTTTATGTTTTCTTTATTGCAGTGCATTGATGTAGAGAAATGAAATTTAGTTACAGTCTATCTACCTTTCTGTTTGCACAATTCTGTATTTGGCATCAAAGTTTAAAAACTATGGTACCCTGCAGATTATAATGAGATTGGGCAAACTTTGTCACACTGTAGTTAGGGATTTGGCAGTTCTATAGCCTTAGTCTCCCTGGAAGTTGTTTTGTATTGTGGTGATAGAGGTTTTCCCCTGTATGTTCTGCAAGTAACTATCCAGTTGTCCTGACACCACTTAACAAAACTCCCGTCCCTTTCCACTATTTCCCCCCACTTAATTACATACCCATTTTTATAGGCAAAATGAGTCTGCTCTAGGCTTTCTATTTTGTCTTTTATGGAGATTCTATGCCTTGGCTGGTCCTGGGCTCTTATCACATCCTGTAAAGGTTGCTATGATAAGATCCTCATGGCTTATTTTGTTTGGTTGTTTGTCTCATACATTTGTGTTTAACATTTATCAATATTGTTGTGAAAACATTCAACCATATATAAAAGCATATAGAATAATAAAATAAGCACCCATAGATCTATCACCCAGCTTATGGCTTCTTAGGATCAGCCAAACAGTGGCTGCCTTTGTATATATCCCCACTTACCCATCCATAAAGAGAGATGACAGCTGCCCTGGCACTGTCCCAGGTGTTCGTCACCCTCTGCACACCGATTACATACGTGTGCATTTCTTGACAATACCTGCTATTAACATTTTTGGAAAATTTTATTGACATTGTAGTGTTAATACTGTTTCCTGTTTTTATTGCTTTTGCCTGCCATTATGTCTGTGAAATTTATATATTGATATATATATATAGTTCTAGTGCCTTCATTCATTGCCTTAGAATAGCCCATTAAATAAGGGGATGTAACACTGACGGATACTCTCGTGTGTCTTTGTAAACCTGTGTAGAGGTTCCTTAAGAAGACATCCTTGTGAGCAGAAGTGTTGGATTATGAACTTAACATTCCTTTGACCATAGGTAGTGTCTAGTTGCTCCCTAGAGCATCCAAACATTTCCTTTCCTACTAGGTTTCCACTACTCCACAATCTCAGCTTTCATGTGTTCAAGTTCTTCAACTTTCTCCAACCTGACCAATTCATTTTTTTCTAAATGAATTTTTTAAATTGTAAAGTTTTAAAATCTTTTCATTGAGCTTTTCAGTAGAATTTTTTAAACTTCAGATATTAATTCAGAAGAATCAGCATCTATATACTATGAACTCTCTCATTTCAGAATGTGACCTTTCTGAACCTTCTGCCTCATCATAAAGTTTTGCACCTTTTCATAGTCATGAACAATTCTTAAGCTAATTCATATGCATTGCATATTTTCTTGCTATTGTGAATTAACTTTTTTCAAAAGGGAATTTTTTAAAACCAAAAATTTACTTTATTCTTTTATTGACATTGAATTTAAGCAGATTAGTTCCCCCAAAAGATGAAAAATATGTTAAGAACAAATAACTGCACACATCCATAGCATTACCTAAAATGTCAAATGAAAGGTCAGCACTAAAATTAAATTTCAGCACCATTATAAACACTGCTGGTCCCTTTCATTTGATCCAAACCACTCCTCAGTTCTGGTTTTTTTCTAAGCCTCTTTTCAGTGGCCCCTCCTGACAGATTGGTCACAGGAACTGATCTAGAATATAGAACAATGTGCAAAACGTAGGCTATTAGAAACAATCCTCCACAGTTTTCTTTTGGTACCACCTTGTAATATCTTAACAAGTTTCCCCAGTAGCTGGATAGATGTTGATAAACCCTCAACTTGAACCATAAGCTCAAAACTCACTTCTGACCCCAGCGTAATACCTTCCTGTCTTAGCATTTGCCTGGCCATCAATGTAAGTTATCAACCATCTGTGAAGAGTCAAGGACTGTTTTCAATACTGCTAAATACAGCAAAAAGTATGAAAAGACCCCAAGACATTGTTCTTGCTGTCAAGAAACACATAGCTTTGCTGGATAGATGGCTAATGAGCATGAAGAATTAAAGAGTTTAGTAGATACAAAGAATATTCTCATTTTTGTACTACTCACAGTTATACAAGAGATTGATAGATATTAGATAGATGATAGAAGAGAGATAGACAGATAGATAGATAGATAGATAGATAGATAGATAGATAGATAGATACATACATACATAGAAAGAAAGAAAGAAAGAAAGAAAGAAAGAAAGAAAGAAAGAAAGAAAGAAAGAAAGAAAGAAAGGAAGGAAGGAAGGAAGGAAGGAAGGAAGGAAGGAAGGAAGGAAGAAAGAAAGAAAGAAAGAAAGAAAGAAAGAAAGAAAGAAAGAAAGAAAGAAAGAAAGAAAAAGAAAGAAAGAGAGAGATAGGTAGATAGAGCTGTCCATATAAGACAAAGGTATACAGATAAGTAGTGCTAGAGCAACATTAGAGACATTTTGGTTTCTACTTTATTCTTTGAGTTTGGAAAAACACAAAACTATTCTTCCATTGTCATAACTATGTGGGAGATTTAACAAGATGTCATATGCCAGACAACAAACAGGCACAGGGAATACCATTGAGTCCCTTTGGACTATAGTGTTCTCTCCTGCAGTCCCTACTCACTGTCCCTTATTTATTCACTCTCCTTGCTGTGGTTTGCTCTGGAGAACACTTTCTTAGCCCCTCATCCCCACTCTGCACCCCATGCCATCGCCAAATGCTGGGTTTCAGTCTCATAAAGCAGTCTCTAGAATGAAATGGATTCTCAGAACTTTGAAAG
>CABHPR010117024.1:0-19081 GCA_902168415.1 Peromyscus melanophrys
CCAGCAGGTCTACATAGAGAGGATGATTAGGACCACGGGCCTGAGTGCAGGTGTCTGAGATGGTCTGCACTTGGCTGTGCTGAGGGGAGGTCTTTTGCTCCACCCCTTGGTGTCTCTATAAATACCCTGGGGCAGAGACAGTCAGGGTCAGTTGGAATTGGTTCCAGGCCCTCTCGAGGCTATCCTGTATTTTCTATCTGTTTATCTCCACATCCTAAATCCTTCTATCTAATATTTACTGCTGCTCTCACTCAAGAAAACTCTGGGGAACTGTGGGGTTGGTGGGTAAATGCCCTGCAATTGTAGACTTGAGGTAGAGCAGAGGCAGAGGCATCTGGGAGAGTCCAGAGTGAACATGGCCAGACTAAGCTGGGCCATGTGAGGAGAGAGGGGGAAGGAGAGCAAGAGAGGAGCCACCAACCAAAAGAAGTGGCCTGGGCCAAGAGATTCGTGAAGAGGGCAAGAGGCCAAAAGAGTAAACAAAAGGGCCAAGGTGGACAAAATGGCTGGATTTTATAGGGAAGGGCAACCGGAAGGAGGGTAGCCCAGCTCCTGGCCTGGAAAGGTCTGGGGTAGGGGTGGAGTATGCCAGCCGGGAGGACTTGGCAGCCAGAGTCTGATTTGATATGTTAATAGGCATCTCAGCCATTTGTCCCAGCTTTGAGACCTAACATAGTGGAATTCCAGAAGGGTAATTGGATGTAGGTGCATCTGTGACTCGGGAAGTCACATTTCTCACCCACACTTGGTGCTATCTTCCAGTGATAAGGAGAGATGAGGCCTGTGGCTTCCTGATGATGCACGACTCCCGTGTTACTGTAACCTCTGTTAGTTGCTGCATCCTACCCAAGCTTAGCTTTGCTGACTCTATTGGCGGTACACTATCAATATACAGAGAGTCTTGGCCAGCTGTATAGCTGTGCATAATCACATTCTCCATGACGTCATGGAAACCCATCTTGAATTCTATGGGACTGGAGCTGTGAAGAGAAGGAACCAAGGAATTTTAAATGGGGCGTGCTAAGATCACTACTCAAGCAGGAGCTCTGCCTGGCTCATTGTGTTTTCTCAGCTAACAGTGACCTCACTTTAGATTAGAACGGGAACTGTATCCTTCTTAGTGAGTGACTCAGTGGAACTTCCACTGGTTCGGGAGATACAAAGGTCAGGGATTAGAGCTCAGATAGAAACCTTGCCTAACGTGCAAAGGACTTCAGTTCATTCCCAAGCACAGCACATAGACATACACTCCTTGTTGAGGACTGGGCTGAACCAAGGCTTTCCCTGAGGCCCTGATGTTTAGGGAAGGAACATAATCCTTCTCAAAATCAGGAAATATGCTTGATAGAGCTGGTAATGGCCTGAGGCCAAGGCCTTGTAGGAGCTGTGGCTTCAGACCCTGAGAACCCACCTTGTCTCACAGTATGAGGCTATGGCTATCAGTCCCTAGGCCCCTGTGTACTCAGACTGTAATGTTCTTGAGACACCCCGTGTGTCCTTTGTGCGATATCGTTTGATTAGCTTCTTGTTGAGGTCATCCCATCATAGGTAGCTTCTGCTGACTCTCTCCCATTTCTCCTGTGGAAATAGTGTATAAGATGCTGGACTTCTTAATGAGCTTGCCCGATATAAGACACATCTTGTGCAAGACCTCCCGATCCCAACTTTCTCATCTTCTCCATCTTCTCTCCTCTTTATCTCCTTATCCCCTGGTCCCCTCTCTCAGGACCCTGCCGCTGAAAACAACCCACTGGTCAAAGTTAACTCCTAGCAGTGAAAGACAGAAGGGAAATGGCTCTTGTCATAGAAAAGACTTGTGACTCCTTAAGTTACAATAAAGGCTTTCTACATGGAGAGGAAGAAAGAACCTAACAGAGACTGTCACTATGGGAGGCAGCATGACAGTTTATTCAAAAGAAAATTAGCAGGGCTGGAGGGGTGACAGAGGTTACGATCAGGGACTACTCTTCCAGAGGACCCGGGTTCAGTTCCTAATATCCACATGTTGGTTCACAGCTTTCTGTAACTCAAGTCCCAGGTGATCCAATGCTCTCTTCCGGCCTCTTTGAGCACAGCATGCGCATGGTGCACAGTCTCAGAATACCCACACGTGTAAAATAAAAGTAAAGGTTAAAGAGAAAATTAGATACCATACGATATCGAAATTTCATTTTTGGGTGCGTATTGAAAAGAATTAACTGGTCACAGACATCTGCACCCCCTGGTTCATTGCGTCGCTATTCACAATAACCTAGAAGTGGAAGAAAATCCCAAGTTCCTTGTAAGAAGAAAGATGGACAAAACATGTTAAATACACACAATGTACTGTTATTCTACCTTAAAAATAAACTAAGCTCTAGTATGTTGTATAGCATGAGTGAACCTTGAGGGCATTATGCTAAGTGACATAAGCCAGCCGAGTATGGGCCAAAATTGTGATTCTGTTCATTTGGAATATAACAACTAACTAAAACCATAGAGAGAATGTAAGGGAAGAAGGTGTGTGGTGATTTTTTTTTTTTTGTGCTCTAATAAACAAAGCTTGGAGATCAGAGGAAAAAGCCCAGCACTATACTAAACATAGAGGCCAGGCAGTGGTAGCACATGCCTTTCATCCCAGCACTAGTTAACCATAGAGGTCTGGAGGTCTGTACAGACAGACAGGAAGTGATAGAGCTGGGCAGAAAGAGGAAAGTGATGTAACTAGGTGGAGAGAGGAAGTAAGATGGCAGGGACAGAAAGGTATATGTGAGTGAGTATACAGGAAGTAGCTCTCTCTTTGGCTGAGTATTCCCTAGAGGTAAGATGTGGCTGTCTTGCTCTCTGATCTCTCAGTTTTCACCCCAATATCTGGCTCCCGTGTTTTTAATTAACAAGACTGTTTAGCAGTTTAGCAATTCATCTTACAAAGGTGTGATGGTTGGTGGTGTCAAGTTGACAGAATCACCTGGGAGAGGAGCCTCTGGGCATCTTGATTGTGGTTTAATTGAGGGAGGAAGCCCCACCCACTGTGGGTGGTCCCGGCTGGAATTCTGGGCTGTATAAATGGAGAAAGGGGCCTGAGCAAGAGCATGTGTTCAATTGTTTCTCTGCTTCCTGATTGTGGATACAGGTTGACTAGTTGCCTCTCTGCTTCCTGATTGTGGATACAGGTTGACCAGTTGCTTCTCTGCTTCCTGATTGTGGTTACAGGTTGACCAGTTGCTTCTCTGCTTCCTGATTGTGGATACAGGTTGACTAGTTGCTTCAGGCTCCTGCCACAGTAATTTCCCCATTAACTGTGCTCTTGAACACTCCCAAGTCCCCCCAAAATCTTTCTCCTTTAAGCTGCTCTTGTCAGGGAACTTTTTATCTATAAATTGAGATTTTATATAATATATTTTGATCATATTCACCCCCACACCACTTCCCACTACTTCCTAAGATCTATCCCCCTACCAACTTTAAAATTTCTTTTTAAAATTTTTATTTGTTTTATAACCTGCTAAGTCTAATCTGTGTTACTCATATACTCCTGGATATGAAGCCATCCACTGAAGCACGGTCAAGCCACCAGGTGCCACACCCCTGAGGAAAACTGACATTTCCTCCTCTAGCCTCAAGCTGTCTATGGCTCCTCCATTAGGGGTGTGTGGGAGATCATGCACCTTTTTCTTCCTCCAAGCGACAATGTGCAGGTTGGGGCAGACACAGGTGCTGGGCTCATGAGGACAGCTGTCCAGCCATGTTCAGAAAATAATGCTTCACTCTGGTCCTTCCTAGCCTCTGGGTTTTATAATCTTTCTGCCCCCTCATCCAAGATGGTTCCTGAGGCTTTGAAGGACATTTTCTCACAGCAGCAGAAGTAACTGAGACAGGAGGAAATGGAGTGTGGCTCTGTAATGAGCGCAGAGGTTCAACGTGGGAGACAAAATGTTATGGGTTTCTGTTTCATAGCACTATGAACATGATTACCACTTCTGAAAATAAGAATAAGATGGAAGTTTCTATGTTTATGAGGGCTTTTAAATTGAAACTTAAAAAAAAATAATAATGAAAGGAGAAGAGAGGGACAAGGAGAGTGAAAGAGATGAGGTCCGTTCACAAAGAATATACAGATAATCATATTTGAGTCCTCAGCTTTGGGGAGCGGCATTTTCTCTCTATGTTCTGCTTATGTTTTAGGACCACAGAATGACATTTGAAATGTAGAGCTGAGATTGTAGCCCTGACTAAGGAACATGACAGCTGGGGGATTGAAAATGAATAATTTCCTGATGCACACAGTCGTTTGCTCGAATTTTTCTTTTCTTTTCCACAGGCATTGTTCTCTCACAAGACAATGAGCAATCTCAGAGAGGAGGGAGAGTTTATAGTTTATGGTTTGCAGAGGTCACAGTCTGAGCACCGAACCTGGAGAGAATGTTCCAAGACAAAGCAGGGTTGCACGGTCAGAAGAACGTAGGCATCTAACTTACAGGGACCGAGGATGATTTTATGGAACCCTTACAAGTAATGAAATAAAAGATACACAGAACAGGCTTGCCTTGATCGCATCATCCTTCGACTCCACGAAGGCTCTGCCTTGTTTTTTGCTTATGTTTTGTTTCTACTTTCTGTTTATATTTATTTGCTGGGGTCAATTTCTTCCATGGAGGACAGACTCAGCATCTCCAGAGTTTTCTGGTCAGATTTATATAATCCAAGTCTTTCAGTTACTCTAAATTTCAGCACATTCTTCATTCACAAATTACAAGTTCCATAGCCTATAATAATGAAAACCATGGACTTGGATTTAAAATTGAGGCATCTCCCCTCACGGAGATACCGTGCATATTCCAAGCAGAAAGCAGAGAGAATTATGGTTGGCTTTCTCTTTCCCCACATCCCTTCAACCCACCTCCCCTCAGCTGCTTAGTTTATCATGTGACCCGTGTTTGCTGTTGTGGACATAGAATATGAAAGCACTATTTGGTGGGGGGATATCACTTGTTACAAGCAAGAGACTGATTTCTGGCCTAAAAAGGAGGCCGTAGATGAGAGTGGAGATTTGGAGTGAGGACATTTAGCTTTGGATTCTGACTCTGCGATTTAGTTGTAGGGCTTGGTCATACTGTCTGTACTTCCTCATGCCCTCTGTAAGATGAGGATGATTAACAGCATCTTTCAGAGCTGAATGGGGATGAAGAACCAATAGGAGCCATAGGTATTACGAAAGTTCTTTACCTAGAATTGGCTTATACTATCTGGTCAAGCAAGTAACATACCTACAGCTGCTGTTTGCATGGGAGCTGCTTGCTCTCTCTCTTCTGTCTCTTTGAACCCATAGCCAGGCACTTAAGGCCCACCCGGATTATCTGTTTTGGATTCTGTATGTGAATGAGATTGCATAGCTTTTCTCTTTCTGAGCCTGGCTCACCCGGCTCCTGTTACTTGACAGACTGCGCTCCAGGTTCATCCCTGTTACTGCTGATGAAAATTTCCTTTTATTTGTCAATGCCTCGATGGTATTTTTTTCAACTGTATATTCATATTCATATAGATTCTATATCTTAGCCAGGAAGAAGAAAGCTGCCAGGCAAATGGGAATGCAGGTGTCTCCTTTGGGTGGGTGCTGATGATGGAAGTACTTAGTTTATTAGCTAGTAATAAAACATGTGGTGTGTAATTCTAGCACCTTTATTGTAAAGATTATTTTCTGTTACTGTCTATCATCATCTATCTGTGGTGATACTTTATTTGTGCTGAAATGTGATATTTTATTTGTATGTTAATAAAGTAAGTTTGCCTGGAGATCAGAGGTCATAGCCAGCCATAAACAGAAGTCAGGCAGTGGTAACACACGCCCTTAATCCGATTACATGGCAGGCAGAGTCTCTGTGTGGTCAAGGACACAGCCAAGTGTGGTGACACACGCCTTTAATCCCAGTACCAACCACAGAGATCTGGAGGTCTGTATAGACAGGCAGTGATGAGGAAGTGATATGGCTGGGCATAGAGCCAATGAGAATGCAGAACAGGAAGGCAATAAAAGCGCAGGTTAGACAGGAAGAAGCTCTCTCCTGGGAAGCTGTAGTGTGGTGGTAAGCTAAGGTTTGTCAGTGGCTCTTCGCTATTTCTCTGATCTCTTTGGCTATCACCCCTGTATTTGGCTTTGTGTTTCTTATTTAATAAGACTGTTTAGAAATTCATCTACATCTGTCATTTATCTATTTGCTGCAAGCACAGAAAAATGTATTGGAATCCAGCTACTATCACAAAAGCTACTACTTGGAAAGGTCAAGGACTTTTCCAAAGGTCAAGCTGTGGCTTAAGAAATCTTGGTGATATTTTAGCTTTTGTATATATATTAGCTGGTTCCTACAATGACTTTCTTGTATGCTATGTGTGGTTCCAAGAACTCCTCACAGTGTATTTATCTAAAATACCTATCAAGCATCCAAGGCCAAATGATCTCCTGAACTAAGGTAATACCCTCATGGAAAAATGCCTATCTCCTAGGTCAGGCAGATAGCTTTATTTCTTGGGCAATTTAAGCTGAGACTCTCCTTTCTTATACAGCCTTACTAACATTATAGACTCCTAACTTCTTACCTAACCACTTCTAGGAATGTAGACTGAGCACATAAATCCCATTTTTTTGATATACTAATCAATATTAGCTCTCAGTTGACCTCCTCCTTTAACCACTCCATTTTTGGGTTGTAAAAGAAAGCCCGATGATCACCGCCTGAGGAAAACTCTTATCTGCCTTTATGACCCTGTAGGAATTCAAGCCTGGTGAACTGGCTGGAGGGGGAGGATTGCTATTGCTTGGGTTTATAACTGAATACCCTAGAGAACTTGAGGATGAGATGGAGAATGAGCAAGAGCCAGATCGGGAAGTACTAGATGGGTAAGAATGAGATGAGAAGAACCTAGATGAGGCAGAATTAAGATGAGAGAATTAAGATAGAACTTAGAGGGGACAGCAGATAAAGGTAGAGAGAAATCAGGCAAGAAAGGAGCTAGGCATGAGAACAGAACTGAAGCTGTGTAGATAGGATTTTATCCCAGAGGAATAAAGTAGACGGACTAAGAGCTTGGTGTACTTAGATTCATATCCTGAAAATAATTCTTGCCATTTGTAGCTTCTCTTCTGGGCCGGTCCTTAATAATATTTGAGACCTATTATAGAAATGTCTTGCAATTTAAAAGACTAAAAGTGGCTAAATTAATTTTTTAAATCTTATTTTCTTCCTATTCTTTCCCCCGACTCCTAGCAGAACTTCCTCTCCCTACCCACCCAACTTTATTTTCTCTTCCTCTCTGTCTTTCAAAAGGACCCCACCAAAAAAAGCACAGAAATAAAAATCAAAACAAGCAAAAGAGACTAATAAGATGTAAAAAAGCCGAAACAAAATGAAACAAAAAGTCTGTAAGCAAAATAAAGTATGGAATTAATTTTGAGTTGGTGAATGACTCCCAGGCATGGGACCTGTCCTGGAGTGTGGTTGATACACCTAGTGACATTCCATTGGAGAAAACTGATTTTCTCTTTGACAGTGGGTGTCAATTCCAAACAGCTTCTTAGTTAAGGGCAAAGTCCCATGTCCACTTCCCCCTGTCAGTGCTGGGACCCTGCCTGACTTACACCTGTGTAGATCTTATGTTGTCACACTCTCTACGTGCATCAGTCCTGTTGTGTATGGAAGAGCGTTTCCTTGGAGTCATCTGTCCCCTCTGGCTCTTAAAAATCTTTCCTTCCCCTCTTCCTCATAGCTCTCTGAACCTTTGGGGAAGGAGTTTGATCAATCCATCCTCCTTAGGACTGAGTGCTCCAAAATCTCTCACTCTTTGCATGTTGTCCTATTGTGGGTCTCTGTGTTAATTCCTATATATTTTAAGAAGAAACTTCTTTGATGAGGAATGAGGGGAGGCATCTATGGCTGCAGCTGTATGTCCTGAGGAGTCATTTTATTGCCATGTTCTTTAGCAGAATAATAGTATAGGTTTCCTCCTAACGACCATGACCTATCTAGTCTCAGGGTCTTGTCCACTGTAGTAGTATGGGTTTCATCTCAAGGACTGGACCTTATGTCCAATTTTAAAAGGTGATTTTTTTTTGCCCCTAGAACATTTGTGTGACTATTGCACCAGTATATCTTGCAGGCAGGTCACTGATATAGGTCGCAGGACTTGTAGCTGGGTTATATTGATGATTGCCTTTCTCTTCCAGTAGCATGCAGAGTACCTTCCAGCACTATGAGTGTTAATCAGTAGGTGTCAAAATTCTAGTTAGGCACTAGTTTTGATGACATAAGTAAGCATTATCTTCTGTAGGCAAAGTTTTTCTGTGATCCAGCAGTGGCTCCCAAATAACCACAAGAGACTTAATATTAATTATTAGTTATAAATGCTCAGCTGATAACTTAGGCTCATGTCCAGTCAGCTCTTACAACTTAATTTAACCCATTTCTATTACTCTATATGCAGCCCCAAGGCTTGTTTATCTCATCTATGAACTTTTCATGTTGCTTCTTCCACCTCTGGCTTGCGACTCCTCTGACTCTGCCCTTCTTCCCAGCATTCTCTCTAACCTGAAAATCCTGCCTAGCTATTGGCCAATCAGCCTTTTATTAACAATGAGAGCAACATATTTTCACAGTGGTACAGAAGGATTATTCCACAGCGTTTCCCCCTTTTTGTCTAAATAAAAAAGGTTTTAACTTTAACATAGTAAAACTATATATAACAAAAACAGTTATCAAATAAGAATTACAGTTACAATATCCATTTGTATTTGGCAAAATTAGAGAAAATACTCTTCTCTATCTTATCTTTGTGAGTCTAAGGTTTTATACCTAATTTACTTTTTACCATCAGCACAAGAGCCTTGCCACCAGGTTGTGGAAAGCAATGAGTAGTCTTGGCAATAGCTGTGATGTTTTGGCAGGGATGGGGAGTAGATTACCACAGGACCCTCCTTTGACCAACAACTCAACCAGATGTAGTCCATTGCTGGCACTAAAGGTTTTACTTGGTGCCGTAAAGTGTCTAGTTGGGGCATTGTCTCCCTTATTAAGTGGTGACTCCATTTATGTTCCTTTCACATATTTGTATATTTTAGGAAGCGGCTTCTACAGTAGTAGGTTTCCCTATGGTTTTTCAAATGCCCTTTAGTGTTAGTTTTTCCCTCCCTCTATTCCCTTCTTTACCATTCTCTCCTGTCCCCTCCTTATTTAATCCCCCCATTCTAGCTTCCCCTTTGTCTCCACGGAACACTAATTCTGTTTTCCCTTCCTTAGAAGACCCTCCCTGCCCCTCGCCTTAATAATAAAAATGTGGTACATTTACACAATGTCATATTATTCAGCTGTTAAGAAGAGTGAAATTATGAAATTTGCAGGTAACTAGATGGATCTAGGGGGAAAAATCCTGAGCAAGGTAGCCCAAACAGAGAGATAAATATGTTTTCTCTTATATGCAGATGTTAGCTTCAAAGCTTTTGATATGTGTGGTACAACCCGAATGACCACGGATATCCCTTTGATTGATTTTGTTTCCATTGAATATATATGTGTGTGTGTGTAATATATATATTACACATACACATACACACACACACACACACACACACACACATATATATAATGTGATATATATATATATATATGTTCAGTAGTGGGATTGCTAGTTTAGAAAGTGTGTTTTAAAGTCTTTTGAAGAGTGTCTGTGCTGTTTTCCATAGTGGCTATACCAATTCACATCCTGGCCTAAAGTGTACAAGGATTCACTTTTCTCCTCCCCAGCTGTCTACCCTGTTCTTGACAGTACCCATTTTAACACACGTGAGATGGGCTTGCTGGGGTTTTACTTATCATTTCTTTAATGATGAGTGATGTTGAGGCATTTCTTCATACATTAAGTGATGAATTCTGAGTTCTTATGAGAAATTTCTGTCTATGTCCTTTACCTAATTTTAAAAGTGAAGATGTCATGATTGGGATGACATGTCAATGGGTAAAATGCTTCCTGCATAAATATGAGGACCCAAGTTTGGATCTCTGGCATCCATATTCAAAAGCTTGGCATGGCAGCACATATCTGTAACCCCAGTACTGGTGGTGTGGAGACAGGAGAATCCTTGTCTTCTTGTTCACTGACTGTCCAGGCTAGCCAAAATGGAGCACTTCATATTCAGTAAGAGACTTGCCTCAAAAAATAAAGTGGAGAGCAATAGAGAAAGACACCTAACATCTGCCACTGGCCTGAATATGCATAAGCAAGTGTCCTCTCATACCCACATGTATACTCCACACATACACACGTACACACACACACACACACACACACACACACACACACACAAATCAGTATATTTCTACTTTCACAATGGGTTGAGTTCCTTTACACTGAATATTTACACTCATCAGATGTATGGTTTGTAACTTTTTATTTTTGTTTTTCAGTCTACAGGCTCTCTCCTTCATCCTTGTTTCCTTCACTGGGCAGAAGTTTTTTACTTCATGTGATCCTTTTCATCTTTCTGCTTCTGTGCTTCTGGAGTCACAGGAGATGCATGTGTGACTGACTCACAGCACAGCTTCTGAGGAGCACCCCTCTGCTTTCTTGCAGTATTTTGGGGCTTCAGGTCTTGTGGCTAAGACTGTAGTTAGTGTTGACTGCTGTGCCTAGCCTGAGATTGCGTCTAATTGCACTTGGCAATCCAGATTCCTCAACATTATTGATGATTAGACTGTCATTTCCCTGTTGTGGATTCTAGGCATTGTTGAAAACCCATGGACTGTAAATGCATGGCTTCATTTCTGGGGTCTATATTCAGTTCCTTTGGCCTATGTACTTATTTTTATACTTATTTGGATTGTTACAGGTTTTTAGAAAGTTTTGAAGTCAGGCAATGGGTCACTGCCAGCTCTGTGTTTTTGGCTTAAGACTTATTTGGTTATTTGAATCTTTTTCTAGTTCCATATGAATTTTAGGATAACTTTTTATATTACTATGAGATACATTTCTATAATTCTCATAGGGATTGCATTTATTCTATAGATCATAACATAAAATGTCTACATACATTTTAGCAACATTAATTTTTCTAATCTATGAACACTAGGTGTTTTAATCTTTTTATATTGTTTTAACAACACACCAGAGAATACCTACTTTATTTAAAAAAAAATTTGTCTATTTAAAATTTTAAAAACTGAAAAGCAAAGATTGGTGACCCCATCTTTTCAGGCTCTGCCCAGGGCTCTCTTGGCTGGGCCTCAACATGGCGGAAAAATGAAGCGAGAACTGAGCACTTGCAGAAGAGTCGAAGTATGAGGGACAGTCTTGTGTAGGAATGCAGTGTTTCAAGGACTAATCAGTATCCCTCAACCTCTGCACCAATCCCTCTGCAGGAAATAGCTCTGATAATCTAATCCCTCCCACAGGGCCCCGCCCTTAAAGGATTTGACATCTTCAACACTGCCAGGCCGGGGACCAAATTTTCATCATCTGAACCCCTTAAAAAATACACTCAATGCACATTTAAGCTGTTCCAAGAATATATTCCCAATTACTTGTATCTTTTAAAATTCTCTTCATCAATACCTTATATTTTCAGCCTAACACCTTGATTTTAATTACCTTGATTAAATCTGCCCCTTAGTGATTTGTTTATTTATTTATTTATTTATTTATTTATTTATTTATTTATTTATTTATTTTGTAGCTGTTGGAAGCAGATTGCCTCCTTGACTTGTTTTTCAGGGAGTTTACTGTTGCTGTGTAGAAAAGCTGTTGGTTTTTGTATGTTGACTTTGTACTCTACAATTTTACTGATTTTTTTTTTATTTAGCTGTATCTTCAAGATTTCTGTATGATTATGTTATCTACAAACAAGGACAATTTTATTTTTTTTTCCTTTTTAATTTGAATGACTTTTTTCTCTTGTCTAATTTCTCTGGCTATGAGTTCCAGTGTTCGGTGGGAAAGAAGGGACAGGCCTTGTCTTATGCCTTGTTTTCTAATAGAAGCGTTCAACATTTTCACTGTTGAGTTTAATGTCAGCCGCGGGTTGGTCACATGCGGCTGTCACCGTATGACGTCAGTTCCTTCAATATGTAAATTCCCGAGTTTCTGTTTAAATCAGAGAAGTCTGAAGTTTGCTGAATGTTCCTTCCATACCATTGCTCTTTCTGTGTCATATCTTCCTTGGTCTTCATTCTGCTAACTCTCTATACCACCTTTGCTGATTTGTGTCTCGAATTCCTGAATCACGTCCTACCTTATACTGATGAATGATTTTTCTTTTCTTTTGAGACAGGGTCCCTTCTGTGTAGCCCTGGCTGTCCTGGAACTCACTGTGTAGACTAGGCTGGCCTTGAACTCACAGAGATCAGCTTGCCTCTACTTCCCAAGCACTGGGACTAAATGCACACACCACCACACCCAGATGATTTTTTTTTCTTTTTTAACGTTCTGTTGAATTTGGTTTGCTAGTATTTTGCTGAAGAATTTTTTGTGTACGTTGATTGGACCTATTAGCCTAACTTGTGTTTTCTTGTAAAGCCCCTTTTTCTTCCTTCCTTCCTTCCTTCCTTCCTTCCTTCCTTCCTTCCTTCCTTCCTTCCTTCCTTCCTTCCTTCCTTTCTTTTTCTTTTTGGTTTTTCGAGACAGGGTTTCTCTGTGTAGTTTTGGTACCTGTCCTGGATCTCGCTCTGTAGACCAGGCTGGTCTCGAACTCACAGAGATCCACCTGGCTCTGCCTCCCAAGTGCTGGGATTAAAGGCGTGCACCACCACCGCCCGGCTTCTGTAAAGCCCTTTTGCTGTCAGGGTTAATGCTGTCTAAATAAAATAAGTTTGAAAATATTTCTTACTGTTGAATTTTTGAGTTTGAGAATGACAATCCTGGATTTTACCTGTTTGGAAAAGCTTAGCTGTGAAGTCGCCAGGCCATGTCCTTTTCTTTAGAATGATGCCTCTTTCATTACTGGCTTAATCCTGCTCATTATTGGTCTCTGCAGATTTTCTACTTATTCAGAATTCTATTTGGAGGGTTTTTGTGTGTAGGGATTTTTGCCATTCATTCCAGGTTACCCAGTTGTTTGGTGTAGTATTTTTCATAGCAGTTGGTTACCTTATTTACATTGTTTCTGCTACAATATTTCCTCCTTTATTTATGATTTTAGTTGACTCCCTTCTTTTTCCCTTAGTCTAAAGATTTGCTATTTTTCTCCTTAAAACAAAACAAAACAAAAACCAATTTTTGAACTAGTTAAACATTGCAAAACTAATCAGTGTTTATTGCTACTCCTAGGGTATTAAAGCCCCTGCTTTAGAACAACTGAAGAGAATTGCTCCATTACAGATCTCTGCTTTTATTCGTGTTGCCTTATCTGCTTAGGTGCCGAGGTTGGAAATGTTTCTATTAACAATTGCTACATCCGCTTGGTGAATTGGCCTTTTATCATTGTACAATGACTGCTTTGGTCTTCATGGATTTTCACCTAAAATCTATTTGTCAACATAAGTATAGTCCTTTCGTGCTCTTTGTTTACATTCGCATGGAATGACTATTCCTTTTCTGTGTCTGTCTTTATGTGAAATGAATTCCTTATAGACAGCATGCATAACTGGGTTTGTATGTGCGTGCATTTTAATCCATTCATCTACTCAGTGTTTAATAGAGAAGTATATGTTTAAGGAAATCATTGGTAATAAGAACATATAACTGTCATTTTGCTAATTATTTGGGGATTATTTGGTAGATCATTTATTCCTTAACTATTCTGTCTCTTTTTACACTTAAATGATTTTATTGAAAATATGGCTCAATTCCTTACTTTTTATTTGTTGTGTATCTATTTTAGGCTTTTGCCTTGTTATCACAAGGCTACATAAATAGTTGAAAGGGCTATTTTACGTTAACAGCTTAACTTTGATTACACACAACTCTACATATCCACTTCGTTCTCTCATACAGTCTATGTTTTGATACCACAGTTTACATATTTTTATACTGTATAATCCATGAAAACATACTTTTTCAGAAGATTTCTTCAATCATTTGATATGTGTGTGTCGCCTGCATGTATGTATATGTACCACATGCATGCAGTACCCAAAGCAGTCAGAAGAGGGCATTGGATCTCCTGAAACTGGAGTTAGAGGTGATTGTGAGCCACCATGTGGGTGCTGGTAATGGAACCTTGGTCTTCTGCAAAAGCAGCAAGTCCCCCTAACTACTGAGCCACCTCTCTAGCCCCCATAACAAATTATTATAGCAATCATCTCCCCCCCCACAGGGTTTAATGTGTAGTTTTGGTGCCTGTCCTAGATCTCGCTCTGTAGACCAGGCTGGCCTTGAACTCACAGAGATCCACCTGACTCTGCCTCCCAAGTACTGGGATTAAAGGTGTGTACCACCACCACCCAGTCTTGTATTAATCATCTTTAATGGCTTTATGCTAAAGACGTGGGATTTGTTTGCCATATTAGTGCTGAATTGGGGTATTCCAGCTTTGACTGTGCACTCAATACATGAAAGTATAAAATTCCCTTTATACATTTTCATTTTACTAATTAGTGTCCCTCTCTTTTAGCTTCTGGAATCCAAACAGCATTTCTTGAGAAACAACTTTGTTTGTGAGTCTTGAGCTGTCTGCCACTTCTGAAAGCCCAGCTTGCTGTGAGTTTCCATATTCAGCACCGTGTTAGTCACTTTCATTGCTGTGACAAGCATAAAGGGAGAGAAGTTAGTTTTTAGCTTGCTGTTTCAGTCTGTCCTTCTGGGAAGGTGTAGTGGAATGGCCCGGTCCACTAAGGTGCTGTGTGGCCGCAGCTGTTCACATCATGATGGAACCCCACCCCACCCCGGTGACATAATCCTCCCACCTGGCTCCATCCTTTCCCAGATAGTGCACCTGCCTTGGAAACAAGTTTTCAAAATGCTTGTCTTGAGGGAGAACATTTCAGGTTCAAATCACAATGGACACTTTGACTATGGCATTCCGTTCTCCCCTCTAAGGACATTGCTGATATTAAGAATGTCGCTAAGCTTATGTGTCCTGCTGTACATAGGACTTGACTTTTCTCTCTTGCTTCTTTCAGGGTTTTTTCTTCGATTTTTCATAGTTTGATTACGCTAAGCCTTGGTGTGGTGTCTTTTAGATTGACTCTATTTGAAGACCTTTAACATTTTATATATGGTTATTTATAGCTTGCTCAAAATTTAGAAAGCTTTTCTACTCCTATTGTTAAAACAAGCTTCCTACTGCCCCCTGCCCACCTATAACTTGGATATTTGGTTTTTTTGATTGGGTCCCATAAATCTAATATGCTGACTTTCTTCACTTTTGTGTTTTATCCCATCTACATGTATTTTGAAATTACCGTTTTGGAGTGCTCGAGTTCTATTGTGTGATGGTTAATATTGGCCGTCAACTAATGCGATTTAGAGTCACCATAGAAAAGAGTTTCTGGACATGTCCGTGAGGGATTGTTGTCTAGAGGAGTTTAACTGGGGTGGGAAGGCACCACCCCAAGTGTGGGCAGCGGCGCTCTTGAGCTGCGGTCCTGGCTGAATGAAAAGGAGAAAGCCAGCTGAACACATGCCTTCACTGCTCACTACTTCCTGACTGTCGATGCAGTGTGAACAGCCACCTCCCAGCCCTGCCACCGTACCCCAGTGTCCAGTCAGGGTTTCTGTTGCAGCAGGGGAACAGCAGGGCCAAAAGCAAGTTGGGGAGGAAAGGGTTTATTCGGCTCACACTTCCGTATCATTGTTCATCGTGGGAAGTCGGAACAGGAACTCACACAGGGCAGGAACCTGGAGGCAGGAGCTGATGCAGAGGCCATGGAGGGGTGCTGCTTACTGGCTTGCTCTCATGGCTTGTTCAGAGAACCCAGGACCACCAGCCCAGGGACGACACCACCCACAATGGGCTGGTCCCTTCCGCATCAAACACTAAGAAGATGCTCCACAGGTTTGCCTACAGCACTATCTTGTGGAGGCATCGTCTCAGCTGAGGTTCTCTCCGTTTGGGTGACTGTAGCTTGTGTCAACTTGTTATGACACAAGCAATTGACACAGCTTGTGCCAAATGTGTTCAGCACACTCACCAAAGAGCACAGTAACATGAGTGTCACAGTTTGTTTTCTGGCTGGTATGGCGGCAGAGATCTCTCTAAGTAGACAGATCTGGCGCTTGGGGCTCGCTATGCTGACTCCATGCTGGGCCAGACCTAAAGAGGAAACGTCGGGCTAAGCCAGTTGTGGATTGACTTGGAGCCTGGGGTCACAGGGACTTGCCTGCTGTGGGTCAGTCTGTAGTCCTTGTCCACGGAAGCAGCCTGGAGCCAGGGTGGGCAAGCACGGGCATAATTGGGGCTTTGGGGTCTAGCCTTGTGTTAGAGTGTGTCTGAAGCCTGAAGTCATTGCGCTGGGGAGAGATTGGGGTGGAAGACCGCTGGATCCTGAGCTGGGTCAGAGCCTGAACTGCTGGCATTGGGGTGGCTGTGGAATAGACTCAGAGCCCATGTCTTCCTGAGACTGTGGGATCTAGCCAAGGAGCACAGCACGCATTGGGGTTCAGTCCTAAGCCAAGGACCTGGAACCTGGGGTTGTGAGGATTAGTCTACAATCACAGGGACTAACCTGAAGCCTGAGTTTCTGGGTGCTGGCATGATGCTCAGGACAGGCTTGAAGTCATCCTAGTTTACTAGGGATGAGCACGAGGCTGGAGAAGACCCAGGAACCAAATGAGACAGATATGGCTGGAGTCTGGAGAATAGTCTCAGAGAAGCAGCCTGGAGTCCGGTGTCATGGACTCCTGCCTGGTGCTGCATTTTCCTGGGGGCTGGGGAGAAGGGATGCTGGCCTCTGCATCAGCTTCTGCCTCCAGATTCCCAGGGATGCTCACTTCCCTCTTCCCTCCTCCACCCAGAAGTTCTCTCTCCAACGTGCTGCATGGGCCTGGTTAAGGGGAGCTAGGAAACTGCCCCTTACTCTTTTCAGGGCATCTTTTCTTATTTCTAGGTGACATCCTGCTCACGTAATTCTCGTCAAGTTCTCATTAAGGTACTTTTGTGAACCAATAGTTGTACAATTGGATGCTTTTGTGGATACACGCGAGAGAGTCCTATTCTACCATCTCCTTGATGCCTTTATCCCACAAGGATATTTGATTGAATCATTATAGACAATGCTAGCAAGGTTGATGTATTAAAAAACAAACCAAAGTTAGTACATCAGTCATTGTAAGGATTAATTGATAGGTCACTTTATCAGTGTCTGGGACATAGTACATAATGCATATTGATGTTTACAAGTATTATTTACCAATTCTGTGTGCTTGATCCAATCATGGATCTTGATTGATCTGCTTTCATTTTAATCTGTAAAATGGGGGCATTGGAGTTAGAAAGCTGCTAATTCCTCTTTGTTCTCTCAAAGCCTGTGACTTTAGTCAGGATTAGTGAAAAATTAGACTATGTGAGCAAGCCAAATTTGAGTGAAAAAAGAACTGGAGAGAGAGAAAATGAAAGAGGTCTATAAGAAGAATGCAGCAAGAAAATTTCCAGGCCCCCACCAAGCACCTTCCACGTCAATTGGCTGTTTCACATATTACTGAATAGAGGAGCCTGAGTCCCTGACCTGGCACTGGAGAAGTCTGGTCAGATTGTAGTAAGAGTGTATGTCACCTGCATGTTAGACTGACTCATGTAACAGCAGCTCTGGCCAGGCCTAGACCAAAGCCACACCCAGAAGCTGATCTCAATTCCTCCTTAGAAGGAAATGCTCTTCTCCGAATAGTTACCACATTCTCTCCGACTCATCTCCACGTCTTATATATGGCAACTAAGGACTTACATTCCCATGAAAGGTAGAAGGTGGTATCAGTCTTGAAAGATGATGTCAGTTCGTATTTTAATACAAAACTTGATATTTAGTCAGCTAAAAGACAAGAAAGGAGGATGCTATCTGCCTTCTGAAAGAAGTCGCTAAAAACCAGCTAAAATGGTGAGGACTCGCCAGTTTGTTTCCTGAGCAAAGCCAAAGCCGAGAGTCCTGAGACCCCAGCAAGTCCTTGTCACAGTCTAAGATGGAGATTATTATGGACAGCTCAGAGAAGGAAGGAACAGTCACGATCATATTTTCAACTGAAAAGTCAGTGCTCAGAAATGGAAGGAGAAGCATTTTTGTTTTGTGTTTTTAAATAAAGACAATGTATTCATGTATGTGTGGAAATACAACTTTGAAACAATAGAAATCAAATCACTCTGGATTGGCTGCTCATTCTAGCAGATGTTCTGCGTAGCTAGTGCTCATGACCCTGGGGCTGTAGACTGGGGCTGTTGTTCCCTCAAAGACAGACGCATTCTCCATTCAGTGAGGTACCATCAGGAAGTTAGCGGCCACCCTCCTGCTGGCAAATGCCAGCTCCTTACAGTTCCCTTTCCTGTCCCTTTATGACCCAGGGTGGTCCTGGCGTCCACTCTTGTGTCCTCTGGGGAACTGTTCCACCCTTCGGCTGTAGCCCGTGCTCAACCCACACATTTGTCAATAATCCTTGTCACACTGTTCCCAAAGTATCCCTGGAACATGCCAGCCATTTCTGATGGGTCTCTTCTAGATACCTCGTGTGTCTAAATGTAAGTGTAAGCCTCAGGCAAGGATTACCACTGGAGGGCTTACTGGATTATTTGGTGAAGATGACTCACACGACTGAGGAAGCTTAAATATCTCTAGATTTAATAACAGGAGTGTTAGCAACCTCGTGATGTCTGAAAACCTCTGGCAGCATAGTGAGGCTGTTCATAGCCAGTTGCCAGAGAAGCTGGGCCTTCACTCTGGACACAGCAGCCCCGCTGAAGTACTAGGGTCGGCAGCCAGCTGTTGCTGAGCTAACACCAAGGAGAACTTCTGGGTACAACCATGACAGGGGCTGTCACCATTGGCTGTTGCTTCATGGGTGCTGATTCAAGGATTAGATTGTACCTCCCCACGTTGACTGATCTCATCAAGTACCTGAAAATGGCCACATCGCCTGCACTGAGACTGTGGCCCGTGTGTGTGTGTGTGTGTGTGTGTGTGTGTGTGTGTGTGTGTGTGTG
>CABHPR010117024.1:19091-33078 GCA_902168415.1 Peromyscus melanophrys
GTGTGTGTGTGTGTGTGTGTGTGTGTGTGTGTGTGTGTGTGTGTGTGTGTTGGGGTTGGAGGGTATATGTCTTAACATCCACTGGCCATGGAATGCTAGATTCGGTTTCTCTCGTAACATTTTATTTTGGTGTTTGAAGACACTTTTCTATTGTTCCCTGGCCTGTGTCTTCTGATAAGCAGCCAGCCAGTAATTGGGTTGTTGCTCCTCTAGATATAGCTGTCATTTTCCTCTTGACCATGTCAAGATTTGCTCTTTATCTTTGGCTTTCAACGCTTTGAAGATTTGCCTCAAGGAAGTAGCTAGACAATATAATCCCTAGCATCGTATTTAAGCACGAACTGCTGCTTCTTCCAGATATGATAGACAAAAGGTCTGCCCAGCAAAGAAGTTCACAGAACACAACCATAAATCCTAGGCATATATAAAAATGGAGTGTGTGTAGATAGCACAGGGAACAGAAGCCGAGGGGCTCAGCAAAGGATGGGGAATCAGACATTCACACTATAAAAACTCAGGTGAGAGTCAGTTGCAGGAAGACACACAGCCCAGTGCTTAAAAATGGATGAAAGATCTGAATGGGAACCAAACTAATGAAAATACTAAGATGCCCAATAGGTACACAAAGATGAACCACATCTCTAGTCAAAGTTAGTGGCCACATCAACAGTAAAATGTCCACTTGTGGGCAGATATTAAAACCAAGTTGGTACTGTGATGCAACACAATTTAAATGGCACTCAAGACACGGAACAATACAGTTTGTATTTTTTTTTGTCTGAGTTTAAAAGACAGTAAAAAGGCTATCAATACTAAATATTGGCTAGAGGGGCAACTGGTCCCCTCACAGCTGCCGACAAGAGTGTGAATGGTGACTAGAGCATGGCAGTATTTTACAAAGGTAAGTGCGCACTCTCCTTAGGACTCAGTAAGTCTGCCACAGTTCTCATCCAAGAGAAACAACATGCATCCTTTGAAGCCATGCTAAAAAAATAATAATAAAAGTAATAATAATAAATAATAAAAAATAAGTGATAGCAAAAACTAGATAAAATCTAAATCACTGTCACAGTAAGCATATCCCTTGGCATAGCCATGTTATGATATACTTCCAAGTCCTAAGAGATTAAAATATTAATAGATATAATAGCTTTAGTGTGCTTCAAAAGCTTGCTAAGTAAAGGAAGGCAAATATCAATTACAGACGCGGGAGTCCATTTCTATGAAATCCTAGATATGGCAAAAGTGTAATGTCAGAATTAGGTCAGTGTTTGATGTGACAGGGATAGGAGGAAGGTAATTGTCACTTGGGTGTTGGTGTACATGTGTACATACGCACAATGGGTGGAAACCCCAGGTTGACATCTAGAATCTTCTAATTGCTTGTTTTGTCAGGCAGGGTCTCTTGAGAAACCCCAGAGCTTGCTGAGAAGACTACTTTGGTTAGCCAGTTTGTTCAAGGAGTCCCACCCCCACTTCTGTCTTATGGAACTGGAGTTACAGGGGTGCTACCCCAGCCTTTGCACTCCGTGGATCTGAACTCCGGTTCTGCTGCTTGTATGGCAAGCCTGTTAGCCCCTGAGCCATCTCCACAATCCCCAAAGATCTTACTGGATTTCCATGGTCATCAACAGAACATTAGCTTGGCTTTAGGCTCCCCAGGCCTGCTGTGTGGCCTCTTTTAACCCATTTTCCATCTGTGAGTGAAGAGGACTTCATTGCTGAGGAGATTAAATGGGGTGATGAACAGGTGTGCTCTCTGCTCTCATTATCTCTAAGTCTTTTTTTTTTCCCTAGGAGAAATGAATTCCAGCCCTACCTCTAGGACCCTCCCCTTGAGTGGAACCCTGTGCTTCGGCTGGATAGCTCTCTCCAAGAGTACACTTGACTCTATCACAGGAAATTACAAGCCCTGTGAATAGCACTGAATAACTGAGCTTTGGGTCTCTGAAATAAAGCCGGATAGGTGTCAATGTGGCCATCTGAAGGTTTTGTGTTTCAGCTCCTAGCCTGGGAAGCCCCAGGCACTACCATCAACATTTAGAGCAGTTCTTCTCAAGGCAGTGCTACTGGTTGAGAAAAGTGGAGCCTGAAAGTCCTGTGCCTTATTCTTTGCCTATATTCCTTTCTTATCCATTACCTTTCATATCTACTTCCCTTTATTATATAATACTTTCCCAGGAAGAAAATGGCCACCTAATTTTTTTTGATAGATAACCCTTAAGGGTATGTTTATATTACTTTCAATTTGAAATGGGAAAGCGAGGATGTTTTATCTGAATCCAGCTCTAACATAGTGTGTTAGTACAATAAAGGCTATAAATAAATTGAAATAAAGCCACAAAGCAGTCACTATGCCAAAATAAGCCAAAGGTTGGTTCTCTGTGAGTCCACGTTTTTGAGAGCATATTGTTTTGGGGGTTGGGCTTTTTGGGTACATCGTCCTGAATGATTTTCCTGAAGTCCAGGCAGGAATTCTGACAGTCACCACCACCCCAGCATAACCTGTGAGACATCTTATTTCTTATTTGCATGTGGATGCTCTTATTCCTGGCTGCAAGCCTAACGCAGCTACACAAAATTTAAATTAACATCACATTCTCATATTCCCGTATACATCATGTAATGTTGGACATACTTTTAATTTCTACTTAAAATTTCAGAATTGTTATTGCAAATGAATTAAATTACATTTTCTCTTTTTGCAAGGTTGAGGTGAAAACTAATGACCTAGATAACCGGTTTCCTCCCCTTTGGTAATTAGAAAGACTTCATTCTTTAATCTCTGGGGACAGGGTAAGTGATTGCGCTGTATGAGTGAATAGCAGTTTACAGGTCCATTTTAATTAAAAATTTTCACAGTCTGAATGATTTGTTAAGCAAATGTTAACAACATAAATGCTTGAGGATGAAGGAACTGTTTTCACCTTCTGCAAGATCAGTGCTGTGACACATGGAAACTCATCTTCTACCAATCCTGACCAGGGGACGTTGGTTTCTCTCCCCATGGTTATATTTTGGTGACGACTACATTCTCATTTTACAACCCATGAGATCATTAATTAGATTTGTTAGCAAAACGCCCATCTGCTGGGAATCCCACTTCCAGTTTTGTCTCAAGAGAGTGAGAACTGGCAGTTAGGTGCTGATGGGGCAAACGTATGCCTCTGTCAACCAAGAATTAGATGTTTAGTGGATAAGTTTATCATGGAATCTCCAAGCACTTGGAGATGGGTGTGCAGCTGAACTGCTCCACTGTTGACCTTTGTCCTGGACAATGCTCTCAGGTGTGGGACTCTTGCTACTTCTGAGGACCTTGTAGAGAGTAAGGAAATTCCATCTGGCATTGGTTTCAGCCAAGCATTTTAATCAAACCCAGGCAGATTAAATCTGTTCTGTGAGAGAGGAGGGTGCCAATTTAGCTGTTACCGGATCGATGAAGCAAGTCAGGTTTGGAAAGGTTGTGTGTCTCCGATTAGAGAGCCGGTAATTGGGTAACTGTCTATGAGCAGGACAAGCCATAGATGTATTGATCAAGAAAGGAAAAAGTCTGACTTGATTAACCTTCGGAGGTGTCAATAAACCAAGGGCTGGTTTTAAATGTAATTTCGCTTCTGTTCTTTAGGAAGAGGCCAGAAATAGCCCAGAGAGGTTGAAGCTAGTTTTTGTAAACTTACTCTGATGCTCAGGAAAAGTATTTGGAAAAGGAGCAAGGTTTTCATCTCAGGCAAAAGATGTTTTCTTCTGGAAGCAAATGTATGCAGACAGAGATGCTGGTCTCACATCAGGAAACACTTCACACAGCTCTGTCTCACTTTGCAGGGGCGTTCAGAACACTCCCTCAGCCCCAGGTCATCAGCCCCAGGCCTTCCCCCTTTGGGAAGCAGCTGGGGCTTTTACACTGTTGTCCAGAATCAAAGTACACAGGGCCTAGCCCTGCTCCGGAGCATGCTACCTGTCACAAAGGCCCCAGCTGGGTGCCTCTGGGTTAGAAATAACAAGTGTGCACTTTCATTTATCCAGCCTACATTTTTGTCTTTGCTATAGACTCTTTCTACATAGCCCTGGCTGTCCTGGAACTCACTCCATAGACCAGGCTAGCCTCCGACTCCCAGAGATCTGCTGCCTCTGCCTCCTGAGTGCTGCGATTAAAGGTGTGTTTACCATCACATTTGGGCCAATCTACATATTTCAACTAGAAAAGAAATTTTAACATAGGGATTTCACATATACTTCACTTTGGTCCTTCTTACCCATGCATGCCTTCCCAATCTTTTTACTCGCTCTTCCTTGCTGTAGGCTTGGTATTCCTGACCCCTCATCCCCCTTATATTTTGCCCTGTTATCTTCCCCACCTCCTCCCTTAAAAATCTTTTTTTTTCTAGTCTTGTGCTGGGAAACTGAAGTTCCTTTTCAGGGTTCTTGGTCTTGCTAATAAAATCAATTAGAGCCGGGCGGTGGTGGCTCATGCCTTTAATCCCAGCACTCGGGAGGCAGAGGCAGGTGGATCTCTGCGAGTTTGAGGTCAGCCTGGGCTACAGAGTGAGTTCCAGGAAAGGTGCAAAGCTACACAGAAACCCTGTCTCAAAAAACAAACAAACAAAAATATCAATTAGAAATAGACTCAGAAGGAAGCTTGAGATAGTTTTATTAGAGTTTGAGAGAAAAATCATAGTACAGCTTAGGTGAAAATCCCAGCAGCAGCTGGAAGAGATGGAGAAAATGTCATGCCTTCTAAGTGAGGCATAGGAAAGAAACAGATGTCTTTATAAGAAGGAGAAAGCAGGTTACCCCAACCCATGGCCATGTGTAAACCCACAAACAAGCCTCCTTCCAGACCCGAGGCCCATGGGCCTGCTTTGTGGGCACACCACCATTCCTGGGTGGGCATGGCCTGTCTTCACAGCACACCGAGACCACCACAGCTAACCACAACAGGACACGATGCAGAGATCAGATCATGAGGAGCCTGGGCCGATATAGCTATGTGCCAGCTCTGCAGCTCTGGCTTAGGGAACACTGAGGGAGAGGGGATGGTAAAACCATAAGAGCCAGGATGCCAAGAAGTCTGCTGTGAAACAGTCTCTTATGAGAAATGAACAAGACCGGAACAGCGGCCATCTCAATGCACCTGCTAACATGGAGGAGGAAACTACACCAGGTCTCACCCCAGATAAAGAAAGGACAGGAAGCAAATGACCACTGGGAGAAGGAGAATTAGCCTCTCCCAGGGGTGAGCCCCCTCACTCGTCATCCAGTGCAGTGGTTAGCCTTGAAACCATATACACACAGACAACCCAAATGGACCCAGCATGTTGTCTGTCTGTCTCTCTCTCCATCATCTGTCTATCTGTGCATACATATACAAACATACATATACCTACCTGTGTATGTATGTAACAGTAATAGTGAGAAAGAGGCTATCAACTTGAGAGTGGGGTGGGAAATGGAAGGGGTTGAGGTAGAGTGGCTGGTAGGGCCTGGAGGGAGGGGAAGGAGGGGGGAGGGAGGGGGGAAGTGATGTAATTCCATTTCAACTGAAGACACTTGGTTTGGTTTTTAAGAGAAAGGAACTACTTCCGGGAATAGGAGTAGGTTAGGGAGCTGAGGAGAGTGCCCCAGAAGCATCAGCCATACAATGTATGGTCTTTTGTGGCCCCTCACACCCTCTTCCTGTTCGTATTTGAAGGGCTTCAGGGGGTATGCTCTATTTGTCAGATAGTGCCAGGGTTAGGAAACACTTCCAGTCTTCCCCTGCAAACTGGCATTGTTTGGGTTAATCTTGATGTAGCTTTCCTCAAATCTGCTGTCACACTCTCATGGGCCCCTCCAAGTCTCCTGCTCTGTACCCACATTTCACATTTACTCCCACCTAGATACAAATACTTAACAGCTAGTGGCTAGGGATTGCACGTGAGAGGCAATGCATGTATTTGTTTTTCCGAGCCTGGCTTACCTTGCTTAAGAGTATCTTTCAGTTCAATTTTTTTCCTGAAAATTTCATAATTCATTTTTCTTGATGGCTGAGTGGAATTCCATTGTGTATATGCATCATATTTCCATTATCTGTTCATTTGCTGATGGACATCTTGGCTGATTCTATTTCCTTGCTGGTGTGAGAAGAGAAGCAAGAAACGTGGCCATGACAGCATCTCTGACAAGCACGTGCTTTCAGATTCCTATTAAACAGCAGGGACAGTCTGTCCTTCACTGTGAGATGTAGGAGACAGAGCTGACCCTGGGCATCAACATGGACTTTTGAGACCCTCCACCCTCTGCACGGAAGCAGAGTCCATGAGATTTGCAGTGGGAAATGTGGGGAGAATCTTCTGGGCTCCTTCCTCACTCCTGCTCCTTCTGCAACAGAAGCCTGGCTCTGAATTGGTCACGAATCCAACTCTTGGCAGGGAGGCAGTGGTACGGATGCTCTGTGGCTACCAGGTGCATCTGATGGGGGACACAGACCTCCAGAGCACTGTGGGCACCAAGCCCACACTGTGCTGCTCTCGTTTGGGAATGCAGAGCACCAAAAGCCATCATGACTCTCCCTAGGTGTCTGGGACTCTTATCTCGTCACAATAAAAACCAAATAGGTTTGAGAGCAGAGGCAGCTTCAAGTCTGATAAAAACCTAAAACAATAACATTTCAATCGAAAATTTCAGATAAAGGAAATGGGAAGTAAAGAGGTTAATGAGGAGCTTAACGAGGTTGTGTTTTTTGAGTTTAATGCACCATAAGAAAACATGTTGCATGTTTAATATTTGGGTCTACAAATGCCCCCTTGTTTAAATGCAGCTGAGAGAGGGCAGGGATAGAGAAAGAACTTATAGACTTGCCAGGTTGCCAGGTTATGGGTATTCATAAGCCTCGAGTCGATAGTCCCGCTGTTCTGTGTGAGTAAGGTAAGAGTATCTGATGCTAGGTAACTTTGGAAAGAAAATAGGTTTCTTTCCATTACAGTCCTGGAGACTCAAGGGCCTGTGCGTAACAGATGGCTTTCTTGTTGACCAAGGCTCCAAGTGGCACAGGAAATGGAGTTGTGTGCATCTCATTATACTCACTCATGAGGCTTCACCTTGGTAACTCTTCTAATCGTAAATACTTCCCAGAGGCCTTGCCTCTCAACACCATAGTGAAGCGTCCACTCACAGTAGGGATTAGCTTTCAGTATTGGAACCCTTGGAGACTTGCTGAAGCCCCATGCGGACTGCAGCCCTAGTTAGCTGCTTTCCATCAGGCACCTTTGTTCACATTGTATTTTGACCCAAGACATAGAGACTTGGCCAGCACTTAGGGAAACCCTCTCAGGCATCTGTCTTTTGCCAGTGTACATGCTTGCACAGCTGTGTCCACAGAGACAGCCCTCTGGGATAGCAGCCACGCCCTTACCTCTACTTACCATGGCCAGCCCCAAATTCACCTCAATCCCAGTGGAGATTATAGAAATAGAACTAAATGGTGACAGCCCACACAGCACAGTCTCAAGTCCTGTGCCTTCAGAAGCAACCAGCTGTTCCCTGTGGATCTCCCTGGCACTGTGAGGAACTTGGCCATAGCTTCCAACAGACACCGGTGTTAAGTGGTTTTCAGGGTTTTTTCCTTGTGGATCTAGCCTGTGCAGCACAGAACAAGGATACTGTGTCAATGTAATTCTAAACAGTCTTATTAAATAAGAAACACAGAGCCAAATAAAGAGTTAAAAGCCCAAGAGATCAGAGCACTAGCAAATAGCTTCTAGCTTACCAGCCGCTGCCATCCTTCCCCTGAGAAAAGAGACCTACTTCCTGTGTGTCTGTATTTTTATTGACTTTCTGTTCTGCCTTCTCATTGGTTCTAAACCCAACCACATGACTTCTTCATCACTGTCTGTCTGTACAGACCTCCAGGTCTCTATGGTTGGTACTTGGATTAAAGGTATGTGTCTCTAAGCTAGCTGTGTCCTTGAACACACAGACTCTGCCTGCCATGTGATCGGATTAAGGGCTCGTGCTACCACTGCCAGACTTCTGCTAAATGGCTTGCTGTTAGTGAAAGGACCAAGCAGACGCCATAACAGGCTGCTCGGTCTTCTCTCAGAGATCAGGCCTCAATTTCAGTTTCCTGAGATTTGAGCAAGCAGTTTCTGGGAGGGCCATGAACAAAAGACATAGTCCTTGCAGTAGCTCCCTTTCTGCACATACTCTGACTGCTCAAAGTTCAGCCAGTTGTTTACTGTCTGGGACCCCTCACCAACTTAGAGTTACGTGCATGAGTCAAGGACAGACCACTGAGCCAGCCCCCACAGTCAGTATGTGCTAGACCAGCCAGCCCCCATGGCAGCTCAAGGACAGAGCCAGACCACTGAGCCAGCCCCCACAGTCAGTATGTTCAAGGCCAGCCAACCCCCATGGCAGCTCAAGGACAAAGCCTGGGACTTGTCCCAGACAGCCCCCCAAATGATAATTGTAAACCAACCACCCATGCAAAACCCCCAACCCCCCTCAACTGCCCTAAAGAGTTTGTAGTTTTTGCCTTTAAATAGCTAGCCTCACAAAGAAAGAGCAACTCCTCCCTGCCTCACTGTATTGGGTGTAGGAATGAGTTCCCTGTCTAGACTTGTATCTATAGAATAAACCTTGCTGTTGCATTCTGGACATCCATGGTCTTCGGTGGTCTCTTTGGGGTCACAATCTGGGCATAACATTATCTCTGACCCCCAGGCAACTTTATTTATTAACATACAAATATAATCACGTTTCAGCACAAATAAAATATTACCATAATACTGAGTGTCCATAATGACACAACCTTTTGACATATTACTTTTTCTAGAAAACCATTTCAAGTTTGTGTGTGTACGCACGTGAAAATTATGTAGAAAGTGACTGGATTAAAGCTGCATGCACAACAGTCTCCATTCCCTCTCCTGGATGATTTCAGTTTCTGTTTATCAAACCCACCCCACACATAAGAAATGGCTCAGGGATTTCTGGTACCCATCATCATTAGGCAATGGGCTACACTAGTGCCTCTGAGACTAGGGACCTCTGACTCTTAGGAGGTCCAGCGTGCAGGAGAAGGGCAGCCACAGGCAGAGGGTAGCTCCACTGACCATCTGTGCAGGGAAAGGGTGTTCAGCCCTCCCATCTCTGGCCAACTGTTAGGGCTCAAACCAACAGCACTGTCCAAGAGCCTTCAGGAAGCTGGGTCTGGCTGCTAGAATATGAGGACATGGGTAAGTGACTGCTAGGGAAGGAAGGTAGCCATGGGTGTCTGTGAAGTTCACTGGGGCACGGTTTGAGTCTGTCTAGGTGGTGGTGAATTCAGGCAAACACAATTTAGGACCAAGTCATCCACTGCCAGGGGGAGATGCTGGAGCCAGAGTTCCATGCGCTTGGCTCAGCAATTACAGCCGAGCTGCCTAGCCAGGCCACCCCAGCAAGACAGAGAACAGACTCCAAACCATTTGTGTCCCCTCTTGTAGAGCAGTCTGACATGGTTTGTCACCCAGCAAGGTGCCAGTACTAATGGAACTTGCAGGAAGGGCAGGGCTGACACACGTTTTATGTCGTCATCAACCAGGAAGCCGCAGCTTACTCTGAGCCAGACGCTCTCCCAGGTGGCACTTGCCTAAAGGTGACACAGGGCACAGCAAGTGTCTCTGTGTCCTCCATTCCCCTAGCAAATGGCTTCAGCAGCCTTTGAGAGTGCTGTCCCCAGTCATGCCCCCAAGGAGTTTTCCTTAGTGTGGGGGATGATGTCTCCTGTATATGAAGAGGGGATGGCTTGCAGAAGAAACATTTTAAAGCATTTGGGAGGCAGAAAATTCTGTATGTTTTCTTTATTGATGGTTATGATAAATGGCGCTGGTTACTGGCGGAAAAGTCACGGGCCACGGCCACGACTACCAGAGTTACAAAGAGCTTTATTAGAAAGAAGGAGGGGGATAGGAGGGAGGAGAGCCAGGCCTGGAGAGAAAGAAAGATGGCAGGAGCAGAGCAGAGAGCAGGGAGCAGAGAGAGAGCAGAGAGAGAGGGTGGGGTCCACATCCGGCTTTTTTAAGGTGCAGATTGCACGACCACGTAGTCGCCAGCGCTTGCTGATGACATAAGACTCAAGACCCCGAGCTGCGCATGTACAGGATCCTAACGCTTATAGTTTCAGTAATGCAGGTTAAAGACCTTCTTAATGCCATAGGTCTTTGGAAAGGAGAGAGAAGAGCTTTGGGTTTTTCCGTCAGCACGTGTCTATTCAAGTCTGGCTGCATCAGCTGCTGCTTGCGGATATAACTTAAAGACTTAACACACTTAACTGTTTGAGCCTCAGTTTCTCCTATGGTAAAATGGGTAGAGCGAGCCCATCTATCACAGGTTTCACCAACTACAGTTAAAGATGATGTCATATGTCACATGGCCCTCACCAGGTGACAGGCAACCCCGCTTCTAACTCACTCAGTCTTCATATCAGTTCTAGGAAGTAGGTATCCTTGCACCCCTTCATTTATAGAATAAAAAAGCAGGGTGAAGTGTAGGAAGGGGGTATTCCGTGTGTTTCTCAAATAGTTAATACGCAAAGCACACAGAAGAAAATGCTGTCTTTCTTAGGATTAGAAGTTGGTCAATCTGATAACCACTGTGAATACCACTCTCCAGGTTTTGTGAGGCAGGAGGCTGGTCCCTGTTCCCAGGGAACAACGCAGCAAGGCCAGGTCTGGAGTGGGTTGGGGTAGGAAAGGCAGGCAGCCTCGAGGTGTGGGTGTGGGTGTTTGAGCAGCTGCCTCGTGGCAAATAGGGTGCGCTCAGGCCTTGCAGTCCTTTGCTTCGGCTGGCTGGGGAGGAATCTTTCATTCTAACAGGCCATTGGCTCTGATTGATGGAGGGAGTCGCCTCTGCTAGGAGAAGCTGACAAAGGCAATTTACCAAAGGGCGCGCACAGGAGGAATTGAGCCATGCGCGCTGACAAGGCAGATGGCGGCAGGCGCAGTCCCCGGGCCATTGCTGCGTGGCAGACACTTGTCAGCTCGTGGTGTAAATGTAGCAGCCACGTTGTTCCACTTTTCAGCTAGGCCCGAGATCGATGGTGAGCTCTGTGGAGGCCATCCATCACACAGGGAGCAGGCAATGAGTCGCTAGGCGGAAAGTCCCCCAGTGATCCCTCCAACACGCTCCTCCCTCGCAGAGTCAGGATGTGGGGTGTGCCTGTCAGCACTCAGACCCTGAGATGTCCTTGACTCTAACCTCTAACCGAATGGATCTTTTCCCAGGATCCCCTGCTGTTTTTCTGCAGAGCAGGAAATGCTAAAGAGACTGACTCACTCCTGCCAACAGGCCTCCTGGGAGCCGGGTCTGCCCTTTATTCCTTACATGGGTATGAATCTATATAACCCAACAAACTCTTAAAAGCTCACAGTCCCTCCTCCACCCCTGTGCGGTGGTTTCCATCTGTACTGCTGGGACTGTAGAAACCACCAGTCTGGGAGCCTGAGGTCTGCGGGCCACCAGGCCAGTTGAACCTTCACCATCCTCATGTCCTCTCAGCCAGCAGACTCCAGGCTCGCTGGAAGTATCTTTCCTATAGGGAGCCAGAATCCCTCAAGCACACACCTGAAGCGAATGTTGCATGAAGCAATACCCCCCTGGTGCTGTGCCTCCAGATAGTTTTATTTAGTTTTGCTTCATTAGAGAAATTCTACCTATGACTCATAAAATAAAGGTTATTGTTTCTAAATGATCAAGACTCATAGTTTGCAAAACATTTTCCTAGCAACCTTTTGGATCTAGTCTGCTGCCTCTGTCTCCAGTGCAACCTCGCTGACCAAGGAGCTAGTCAGTCCCCTACCTGGACAACCATACTGTTCCCCCAGTCACAATTTTCTCCTTCACTACATTCCTGGGGGTGACGGATGATGGGATTTTTTTGATAACCGTATACCACTAACTACACTGCTGAGATGCTCCAAACTCTCCAGTGGGTCAGATGGTTTTCATAGCATCTCTAGGCCATACATGGAATGGCTTCCACTTCTCAAGCTTTGTCCCCAGCCGTTTCTCCATCCCTTTCTTTAATGTAGTCCCACTGAACTTCCACATCCTTGAACATGTCTCACTCTGTGTTGGACCCGACTCGCGCAGGTCATTCTTGCCTCTGTTTGAAGTCCCCCTTTCTTTCCTGTCCATTTAGCGAGATGTTCACGGTGAGGAGACATGAGGTATCAGAAATTCTTGGTGCCATGCAGGGAGACTCCCAAGGACTTAGTATGTAGGAAGGAATATTGGAGGGACATCTTCATGGGCTACTGACTCACGTGCCCCGCGGGCCTTAAGAGAGTTGAGAGCATCCTTCTTCGCTGAGGAATGGATCTGTATGCAGATGCTTCTGCCCGGTATTAAGTCCATGACTTCATGAGGCCAGAACACCAAACCCCTGGCTGCCGAATCCTAGCTTCGGCCATAGGACAACCCATCACCAAGGTGGGGGCATTTACTTGGAACATCCCAGCAGGTGACCACTTTCCTCAGCAGCCAGAGCCAATGACTGACAGAGGACTTCGGATCCTGGTATCCTTGCTTCAAAGTGGCCCACACTGCAGGACAATCCATACGTTAGCACGCTGGACACCAGGCTCAACCCAGGGCCCAGCCAATACCACCTTCCTCTTGGCTTTCTTCTGCTCTGTCCTCTTCCCCCATGGCCCTTCTTTTGCAAGCATTCCCCAGTAAGCTCGTTTCTCAAGTAAACCCACTTAGGCACTGCAGCTAGATCTCTTGAACCCTGGCAGTTCACAGCTCTAAAAGCGCAGAGGAGGCTGTCCCCTGAGGGCGGGTGTGTAGGTGGGGGTCCAGAACACTGAAGTGGCCTTCTTGGTATCAATGTGGATATTTACATTCCTGGGTGATAGAGGCCAAGGAGCTGTACTTACCCCAGGGGCGAACCTGGCATGGTTTTGGTCATGGGCAGATAACAGATGGTCTAGCTTCATGTTAGACCTTTGGGTTCCTTGTTGGTGGCTGAGTGGTGGTAGTTTCCCAGTTCCCTGGTACTACAGTGGACAGTCAACCCACAGCAGCACTGTTTGAGTTAATTTGTTGAAAACACTCTCAACCTCCCAAACAGATGGCGGGTTTATATTATCAGATATGTGGTCAAGGACCCTCGCTGATTCCTGGATCTAAGATGGTTCATCCATCCGGGGCCTTCTAAATGAGCAGATGTGGCATCTACTGGAGCAAGGATATGATCATAAAATTATGAGACTATCTTATACATCCAGATCCTATCCATCTCCTAAGAGCCCTGCAGCTATTCACAAGATTAACTACACTAGGAGAGGGACATGCCCAGCCACTTAGTGAATTACTGGTCTTTGGCTCCCAGAGCGGCACTACAGTCTGTGAATCAGAATGCGGCCATCAGCGGAAAATGATGATTTGGCATAATTTCCTGTTTTGGTCCACATCCATCTCACAAAGTATATGATCACTCCATCCTGTTTGCCAGGGTCGAATCATGTAGTTAGAATAGATGAAATTAGTCAGAACGACTACGTTGGCTCTGTCTGGTCTAGCAAGCTTTATTTTTTCAGATGTGACCAGAAAAAAAAGCCCTCAGAGTGGTCCCCATTTCACCAAAAATAAAAATGAAACAATCCGGGCATGGAGGGGCATGCCTGTAACAGCACAGTGAAAGCATAAGCAGGAAGATTGTGAGTGTGAGACCACTCTGCCTGAACATCAAAATTAAATAAACAAAAATAACAAAAGTGTTGATTATGAACCACCAGCCACTTACAACACCGCCTTATTCTATGTGATCACAGTTGTTTACGTTAGCCTCATCTGGCAGACGAAAACCCCAAGTTGGAGAGAGGGTAGAGAGTATGTTTCTGGAAAGCCCTCCAGTTCTCGGATCTATGCCTTCATGGTCCTTCACAGATGTGCCTAGCAGCCAGGTATGCTCTCTCTCTCTTTCTCTCTCTCTCTTTCTCTCTCTCTCTTTCTCTCTCTCTCT
>CABHPR010117025.1:8917-30878 GCA_902168415.1 Peromyscus melanophrys
TCTATTTCATGGGAGAATCAAGGTAGCAGGAACTTGAAGCAACTAGTCACATCTCATCCACAAAGGAGCGAGAAATGAATGCATGCATGCTTGTTCTCCTCCTGCTGTGCTCAGCTCCATTCCTCCACTCTACACAGCTCATGATTCCTGCCTAGGGAATGGTGCTGCCAACAGTGGGTTGGATCCTCCTGTACTAATCAATTTAATTAAGGCAGTCTCCCATAGGCATGCTGACAGGCCAACCCAGTGTAAACAGTCCCTCATTGAGACTCTTCCCAAGTAATTATAGGTTGTGTAATGATGACCACTAAGGGTAACCATGCTGCCTGTACAGAGAGGCAGCATGACTGTTGTGGCAATAATGTATGTGCCAAGTGTAGCAAAGTGCCTGGTATTCAGCATGTACTGAGTGTGTGACATATTACAATATATTTAGCTAAAGAGGAACCTCAGTCTTTGTGTCTCTCTGGGGTTTGGTATCAGCTGTGTTTGCAGGCTGGGTCCTTAGCTTGTTTTGTGCCTATAAATTTCGATTAAACATCTTTCATATTTTGCAGTCATTTCTGAATCTCATCAAAGGTCACCCATAGGTCTTAGGATAAAGGAATGCTCAGGGAAGAATTCTCTTCTCTGGCTGGAGATGTTCTGTAGTTGAGTGCTTGCGTACAGTTCCTATGTACAGCCTTGGGTTTGATCCCCAGCATCACTGACAAAAAGCTCTCTTAGTGAGAGCTCAGGTCATCTCTGTGTGACTGCTTCAGTGTTTACTGATGCTGATACTTCAGTGACAGGCCTGTCTCCCTTCCGTCCAGCTTCTCCAGCTTGCCTCCAGATCGTCCCTCTCCTTCTCCCAGCTGTGCACTGAAGGAGGACACATTTGCTGATGCTGATAGTTTCATAGTAATGAAAAAGGAGTCTAAAGGCATGGTGCAGGCAGAGTATTATAATGCTTAAGAATTAAATAGTAGCCCAAGCAAAATAGAAATAGAAAGTTTGGTCTGCTACCAAAAAATTCAGCTAATGTGTTCCAAAGCCAGAGACAAGTATATTTTTGAATTATGAATGCTGCCCTCCCATCCATTAACCTGGATCATTAAGAACACAAAATAGCACTGTGAACGTGCTCTCCTCAGTGAAATACAATTCCACTCCCTCCTGCTGTGCTGACTTCCCGTTGCCATTGCCGTTTTCGGATCTAATCTGGCTCAGCCCATCACTCATCTTTTCACCAGTGCCCTATACGTTAGTTAATCCATACATCCTGCTTCCCGTTTCCCATGCCTACCTTCTATTAGCAGAGAATATCAGTTGCCAGCTCCTGTGGTCTTTTTTTGAGCCCCCTTCTTTCAAGATAGTATTTCATTATGCAGCCCAGTTGGCTCTAGAATTTGTGGCAATCCTTCCACCTCTGCCTCCCGTTGCTGGCTTCCAGCACCCAGCTTTTTGTTTCTCTTGACCCTCTCACTTGCCCTGTCTCTTCTGAAACTTGCTGTTCTATGATGCTCTTTAGTTCTGTGCCCCAGCTCTGATGGTGCCCAGGATGAGCTTCAGCTTTCTTCACTGTTTCTTCCTTGAAGTTGGCACACCCCAAATTTCTGCTGTTGATCCTCTGATTTCCTCACTCCATCCTTCCTTCCTCAGGAGCCTCACTTAAAGACTTCAGTGCTGCCTTTATAACGATGGCGCCCAAATATTTCCCCAAATTTAGCTCCAAAGCCTTCAGGTATTTGATTGTGCTGCTAGCTGCTGTTGACAGTACCTGTTCTGTTCTGTGGTGCTGGGAATGGAATCCAGAGCCTTGCATATGCTAGATATCTGATCTACGACTGAACTGTATCTCCAGCCCTTGGCATCTCTTGAATATACTACCTCCCTATAAAGTATAGTAATAATGATCTTCTGAATTCCTCATTAAAACCTATGCGATAAGTTGATTGATTATACCTATCATCATAGAAATAATTTACACATAAGGGCTGGGTGCATAAAGCTCAATGGTAGAGCACTTAGCTGGCATGTGCAAGGTCTTTGGTTCCATCTCCAGCACAGGAAAAAAAAATGTGCCTTTTGATTTAATCCCTAAGGGAAAAAATTCTGAAGGGGGAAAATGTATCTGCTTTGGAGTCAAGTTTCAGAAGAGACAGGGCAAGACAGAGGATCAAGAGAAACAAAAAAGCCGGGTGTGTAGTAAAGCAGAAGGTGTTATGATATATTTTAAAAATAGCATTTTGGGCCTGGCGGTGGTGGTGGTGCACATCTTTAATCCCAGCACTTGGGAGGCAGAGTCAGGCAGATCTCTGTGAGTTCGAGGCCAGCCTGGTCTACAGAGTGAGTTCCAGGACAGGCACCAAAAATACACAGAGAAACCCTGTCTTGAAAAACAAAAAGGAAAAAAAAAAAAAAAACAAACCCCAGCATATTGAGACTGAGGGTAACTCAGTGGTAGGGTGATTGCTTGGTATGTATAAGGCCCTGGGTTTGAGACAGTGAGCATTACTTATTTGTTTGTTTGTTTGTTTATTGGTCTTTCTGTATAGTCCTGGCAGTCTTGGAACTCACTATGCAGACTAAACTGGCCTTGAACTCACAGAGATCCCCCTGCCTCTTCCTCCTGAGTGCTGGGATCAAAGGCGTGCGCCATCATGCCCAGCATCAGTAATTTTAGATGGCAGGGTTGGAGGTGATATTCCTTCCCTTCTTATAGTAGTCCTCCTGCCTTTGCCTCCTGAGTGCTGGGATTACAGCCCACAAAATTTTGGGGGGTAGGGTGGAGCCCTTGTTTGTTTGTTTGAGACAAAGTCTCACTGTGTAGCCCTGGCTGGCCTAGAACTGACTTTGTAGCCCAGGCTAGCCTTGCACTCCCAGAGGTCCACCTGCCTCTGCTGGGGTTAAAGGTGTGCGCCACTGTGCCAGCCTGTTATAATGTTTTTAATGCAAAGATTAAAATCCCAGAAAGAAGAGAAAAATGTCTCACCTAAACTTGCTCCCGAGATTGCCGTCACTTTCTCAGGTTTGAATCTGAGTCGTTCTTGGTGTCACCCTCTTCCTCCATCCCTAGTTACTGAGTCACAGTGTTTCTTAAACTCCTTTTTGTGATCCAATTACTGCCATCATGTCCTCCTACCCATTAACCTGGATTGCTGCAGTAACTGTTCTCCTTCCTCAGTTCCAGCTCGTGGGCCGTCCCGGCTAAGTTCTCTAGTTAGCAGGTTGTATTGTCAGGTTGTGTTCCCTGCTCAGTGCACTGCTCTGTTCCTTAGCGGTGACCCCTGAGTGCACTAGTTTGTCATTTAGAACCGCCTGTCAGCCCTTCCCTGCTTGTCCAGTTTTAGCTCTTCTTGTGTAGTTACCTTTGGATCCAGCCAAACTACTCCCCCCTTTTTTTAAGTGTTGGTATTTTCTACCTTTATGATGTGAGAAAATAAGCTATTTTAAAAATACAATATTTAAGTCAGGCATGCTGGTGCACACCTTCAATCCTAGGGCTGTATCTCTGTCACAGCTTGCTGTATCCTGTGGACAAGTGGAGAACACTGTTGACTGGGATGCTCCTCCCCTCCATGTCTAGCCCAGCACAGGTTCTCTCGGTTTGTACTTTTTGAGAGAGATGAGTAGTCAGCTTAGTGAAGGTAGCCTGTAGGTAATAAAATGGTTTTTAAGTTCTTGAAATATAAACTTCAATGTTTTCACAAAAAATAATCCCTTTAGATCCAGTCTGAGCTCAAAGGCCTTTACTATGCATTTAGAATCTCCAGGGAACAAGTATTCCAAATTGCAATTCCTTTTGAGTTTTGGGGTGAATGACACCTTGTCCTCAGGTTCCTCAGTGTGCCTTGACCTGGGCCATCGGGTTAACTGGGTTTGCTTTAGGAAGGAACAAACTTCCTAACTAAGGAAGAGCCTATGTTGTAATCATTTTTATACTTTGAAATCTCTTAGGTATATAATTGTGCTTTTAACAGGTATTAAAACCAAATGATTCCGAGTTTGTTTGAAATTTCAAGTTCTTGCTTGATTTCTTCAGCGCCAGCAGAGGCTTCAGAAGGAGCGCCTCATGAACGACTTCTCGTCGGCCTTGAACAATTTCCAGGCTGTGCAGAGAAAGGTGTCTGAGAAGGAAAAAGAAAGTATCGCCAGAGCAAGAGCTGGATCTCGTCTTTCTGTAAGTTCATTCCCAAGAGAAGGCCTTTACAAGTTCAGAGAGTCTGCCCCAGGCATTTTCCCTTCCCACTACTGGCCTGTTCACTCTACATCAAGTTACAGTCACCAGCCTCGTCCTGTGCAGAATGCTCTATGTTCTTGGGTCTGTACTGAGGCAGATTTGCTTCCATCCATTTCATACTTGTTTCCTACTCAAGGCAGATTGCCAGAGTCCTGTGTCATCTTACAGATGCTGTTAGAAGGGATGTCCTATAGACTCCTTGGTCCTATAGCTAAAGCAACTCTTGTTTTGTGTGTCTCTGGCATGTTTTTGGATAACAGCAGCGATAATGCCATCTGCTTTCTAGGCAGAAGACAGGCAAAGAGAAGAGCAGCTCGTCTCATTTGACAGGTAAAGACTCACCCATCCAACCTGCTGGATAGCTACTGCGAATCCACATCTTTGTGTCTATTATTATTATCACTCTTTTTTATGTTTATGGGAGTTTCGCTTGCATGGAATTCTGTGCACCACATGAATGCCTGGTGCCCACAGAGGCCAGAAGAGTGCTTCGAATCCCTTGGAACTAGAGTTTCAGATGATTGTGAGCTATTATGTAGGTGCTGGGAATCAAACCTGTCCTCAGCAAGAGCAACCAGGGCTCTTGACAGGTGAACCATCTCTCCAGTCTCGTTGTGACTATTTTTACTTTTAAAAAAAGAATTGGGGTTGGGTGTAGTGGCGCATGCTCTTTAATCCCAGCACTTGCGAAGCAGAGGCAGGTGGATCTCTGGGTTTGAGGCCATCCTGATCTACATAGTTAGTGAGTTCCAGGACAGCCAAGGCTATATAATAAGACCCTGTCTCCAAACAAACAAACAAACAAACAAAAACAAAAACACAATAAATAAATAAGATCAGGGAGTTGAGCCAAGCGTGGTAATGCATACCTATAACCCTAGCACTTTGGGGATGAGGCAGGAGAATCAAGAGAGTTGGAGGATAGCCTACACTACATAGCTCAAGTAAGTAAATGAATAAATAAATAGAATTGGAGAGCTGACTCAGTGGTTAAGAACACTGGTTGCTTTTGCAGAGGACCAGGGTTCAGTTCCCAATACTCATCATGGCTCACAACTGTCTGTAGTCCAGTTCTAGGAGAACCAATGTTATCTTCTAGCTACCAGGCACCAGGTACACACATGGTACATATACATACATGCAGACAAAAAAAATCTTTAAATAAAATAAGAACATAGAAAGTAAAATAAAAGACAGCTGGATATTGGGGCTGGAGAGATGGCTCAGCAGTTAAGAGCACTGGCTGTTCTTCCAGAGCACTGGAGTTCAATTCCTAGCACCCACATGGTGGCTCACAACTCTCTGCACCTTCAGCTCCAGGAGAACTGTTACCCTCTTCTGGCCTCCTTGGGCATGGTACCTGAAGTAAGCTGTCTTCATATATACTGACCTGTCTCCAAAAATGGGGAAAAGAATTACATAGGAACTCACTATGTAGATCATATTCATTAATTTGGAACTTAAGTGGCTTATCATAGATACGTATTCATCTCTCCCACTACATGGTGCACACCTCAAAAGCCTGAAGGACATGCTTTAAATATTACATAGGTGAAATATGATTATACATATTGTTGAGAAAATGCATAAAGGCTAGAAAGATGGCTCAGTGGGTAAACGCACATGCTGCCAAGGCTGACATCCTGGACACCGCCTGGGAGAAGGGAAAAATGGCTCCTATAGGTTGTCCTCTGACCTCCACTCACTTGTGCATGCACATACACATGCACAGCACAATGCTGGCATATGCCTTTAGAGAGGCAGAGACAGGTGGATCTCTGAGTTCAAGACTATGGTCTACATAGTGAGTCTATGTAATTTCCCCTCTATTTTTGGAGAGAGGTTACTATGTAGCCCTGGCTGGCCTGAAGTTTGTTTTGTAGATCAGGCTGGCTTTCAACTCACAGAGATCCACCTGCTTCTGCCACCTAAGTGCTGGGATTAAAGGCATATACCACCACACCCAGACTATATACATGTAATGATTTTTTAAAGTTTATTTTAATTTTATGTGCCTTGGTGTTTTGTCTGTATGTATGTCTACGTGAGAGTATTAGATCTCTTGGAACTGTTGTTATGGTTACAGACAGGTGTGAGCTGCTATGTGGGTGCTGGGAATTGATCCTGTGTCCTGGAAGAGCAGCCAGTGCTCTTAGCAGCTGAGCTATCTCTCCAGCCCGCAATTTTTTTTAAAGAATATTTATTTATTTATTATGTTTACAATGTTCTGCCTGCATGTATGCCTGCAGGCCAGAAGAGGGAACCAGATGCCATTATAGATGGTTGTGAGCCACCATGTGGTTTATGGGAATTGAACTCAAGACCTCTGGGAGAGCAGCCAGTGCTCTTAATCTCTACAGCCCCCCATAATTTTTTTTAAGAGTCAGAAACTACATAATATTGAATTTTACATTTTTTTAAAATTTAATAAATAGCACACTTTTCTTCTAAGTGCCTGAAAAAAGTCAAGTTGCAAACATTTTATTATTTTTTAGTTTGGTTTTCTGCTAAGTGGGGTCTATCCAAGTCTCAAAGAAGTTCCTAGGAACCAGATATGGTTCTCACAGATGAGTTGGTGAAACCTTGTTTGGTGGCCAAGTCTGCTTTCCTCCATTCATTTACTGCCCCTGTACACAGCTCGTACTTGGAGAGTACCCTGGAGAGCTGGGTCAGTACACTTCATTGAGTTTAAACCTCAGAATATTTCCCTGTCTAGCAAGTCCTAGCAAGACTGCAAAAAATAACCCGAGGTGGAAAAGACAAGGAGGTCTGTCCTCTCAAATTCTGCCTCATCTCAGTTTTGCCTGTGGCTGAAATGTGATTTTCTTGATATTATGTCCTTGTCTCTGGAGAGGAGATATGGCCCTCAGGGATTTTGTATTGCTGGCACAAGAGTTGGGTCCTGGGTAATGTCTGTCTAGGTCCTGCTATCAGCAGAGATGTAGTTATGTCTCCTCATACCTTAGAGAGAAGGAATCAACTGGAGTGCTTGTCTCCCTGTAGCCATGAGGAGTGGAACCAGATGCAGAGTCAGGAGGAGGAGGCAGCCATCACTGAGCAAGACCTGGAACTTATTAAAGAGAGGGAAACGGCGATTCGGCAGCTGGAGGTAAGAGGCAGGCTGTGACTTTTTTTGGCTTGGGTGTCTACAGGTATTTGGAGACTTTTTTGCTGGATTAATATGGAAAGGAATGGATTGAGTCTTTGTGTATTTGATATAATCTGTCAGTTTAGTCATGGCACCATTGAACTACTGCTATGTGCTGCTGGCCTGGGCACTCAGGAGCACCTGGATTCTTCCTCAAACTCCACTTAGCACATGGTGTCTGGGAGAGATACAGACATAGAAACCAGCAAGGCAGATGATTTCTTCTGGAAAGTTTGGAGACAACTTCCCCAGCTTAGTAGCAGTCTTCAGGTTAAGCAGGGTTCTGTGGAAAGCTCCTTTTCATAGTCTGAATAGCCCAACAGAAAGGCAAGCCAAAGCTCTTGCTCTGTTTGTGTACATTATAAAGTCCAATTCCGGTATAGTGGTATCTTCACCCCTAGAAAGTAAAAAAGAAAAAGAGAAAATAGATATGAGATAGATCATTGAATCTACTCTGAGGATAAATAGGTAGATCACTGAATCTACACTGGAGAAAAAGGGGAAGATATAAAAATGACAAAAGGTAGACGAATGTATTATGAAAAGAAAAAAGAGAATATGGATATGATAAGATAAAAAGGGAGATTATGGAATCTACTTTTAAAAAGGAACTACTTATTTTAAATAAGATAAGTAATGAAAATTTTTTGGTCTGAGTTTGTCAAATGTTACTGAACTGGACATTGTTAATATAATGGACTAGACATTGTTCAGGTATTCATCACTTGTATATATTGCATATAGTTATTGTACTTTTGTATATAGTTTTTCTTATATTAGTTACAACTTTCCTTTTTTTCTCTTTTTATTAAATTAGAAAAGGGGAAATATAGTGGTATTCTATTTGTACTGAAATGTGATTTTATTTGTATGTTAATAAATAAAGTTGCCTAGGGGTCAGAGCTATTAGCAAGCCATAGCGAAAGCCAGGGCGGTGGTGGTGCACGCCTTTAATCCCAGCACTTGGTAAGCAGAACTAGGTAGATCTCTGTGTGTTCAAGGATACAGCCAGCATTGGAGACACACGCCCTTAATCTCAATACCAACCATAGAAGACCTGGAGGTCTGTACAGACAGGCAGTGACGAGGCAGTCACGTAGTTGGGTTTACAACCAATGAGAAGGAAGAACAAGGACTCTTTATAAGGCGAACGCACAGGAAGTAGCTCCCTTTTTGGAGAGGTCTCTTGGCGGGAGAGGCTAGCTGGCGGAAAAGCGGGTAAGGCTCTTAGCTCTGACCTCTTTGGCTTTCATCTTTACATTGGCTCTGTGTCTCTTATTTAATAAGGCGGTTGGTTACATCTACATTCCGGGGCTGGAGAGATGGTTCAGTGGTTAAGAACATTGGTTGGTCTTCCAAGAGGACCTGGGTTCAGTTCCCAGCACCCACATGGCAGCTCACAACTGTCTGTAACTCCAGTTCCAGGATACCCAACACCCTCATACAGACATGCATGCAGGCAAAGCACCAGTGCACATGAAAAACAATTAGTTAGTAAACAAATGAAGAGGAAAGTCCAGTTCCATGCATAACTCTTGTCACTTCAGGGAGTCAGAGTCAGAAGCGTTTTTGATGTGGGGTTGAGGGAGAGTTCTGTAGACTGTTTTCTGCTCCTTGAGTTCCATTATGATCAAGGCAACATATAAGAACATTTTTTTTTTTTTTTTTTTTTCTCGAGACAGGGTTTCTCTGTGTAGTTTTGGTGCCTGTCCTGGATCTTGCTCTGTAGACCAGGCTGGCTTCAAACTCACAGAGATCCGCCTGGCTCTGCCTCCTGAGTGCTAGGATTGAAGGCGTGCACCACTGCTGCCTGGCATAAAGACATTTTTTCAAAATGCTGTTAAAGGTGTGCTCATATGGTGTGGTTTGAATGTATATTGTCCCTGTTAGTGGAATGTTTAGGAAGGATTAGGAGGTGTGATTTAAACTTTTAAATTTTTTTTAATTTATTTTTTAGTTTTATGTTTATGAGTGCTCTTAGGGATTGGAAGAAGGGGTCAGATCCCCTGGGATTAGAGTTCTGGGTGGTTGTGAGCTGCCTTGTGTGTGCTGGGAACTGAGCCTGGGTCCTCTGTAAGAGCAATAAGTGCTCTTAACTGCTGATCCATCTTTCCAGGCCCTAAAAGAAAGCATTTAATTGGGAGCTTGCTTACAGTGTCAAATGGTGGGTCCATGACCTCATGATGGGGAGCATGCAATGGGTGGGGAGGCAAGGCATTGCAGCAGTAGCTGAGAGCTTACATCTGATGTACAGGTTGGAGGCAAAGAGAGTGAGCGACACTGGACCTGGCATGGGCTTTTGGAACTTCAAAGCCCACCGCCAGTGAAGCACCTCCTCTAACAAGGCCACACCTCCTAATCCTTCCTAAATAGTCCACCAACTGGGACAATAGTCATTCAAAGGACCACACCATATGGCATACCTTTAACAAGCTAACATGTTGCTTTTCTACCTGACATGTGACAGGCTATGGCTTATTACCTATGAGTAAGCAAAAACCTGAACATGAAGAATCTTATTTCCATCACTGCCAGGAAAAGTGCACAGTTTAGACCAACAAGCTGACTTGTCATGAAACTTTTCCAGTCAGAACAGCAGGCTTCCAAATGATGTTGTCCTTTCACCTACCACCTTTTCTCCACCATCTAAGCTCTTTGTCAGTCAGTTGAAAGCTGTTTATAGGCATCATCCAAGTGACAATAGAATCCAGTAATTCCTCACATAGACCAGTCCCTGGTTGGTTGTCTTCCATATGTTCCCCAGGCAGCACAGCCCTATAAAAGCCATTTGAATTCTCTAGTCCAAAGTCCTAGTGGTCACTGACGTTGGTGTGCTCCATGTAGAGCTGTCACACGGAGATTATGTCCACTCCAGCACTCCAGTTTAGGCTTGAATGATCTTACTCATTCTCAGGTGACGTGCAATTAATATTGCTTGATGGGTGGATTTCATGCCGTCTGTACTACAGTATTAGGAAAGCAGCAATAGATAGTTTTCTGTTCATGGAAAAAGCTACAAAATACGTGATATGTTAATCTTTAGGGAAAGGAAAGGAAAGAAATCTTTTAACATGTTGCTTAATGTGAGTTAATTGGTTTTTGTCTTCCTTAGGCTGACATTTTGGATGTCAATCAGATATTTAAAGATTTAGCCATGATGATCCATGACCAAGGTGACCTGATAGGTACGTACTAATTAATACCTCTAACCTTGGGGTGAGTACAAAGATCAATAAGATGGGTTACCTATAGACTTAAATTTTGTTTTTGTTTTTGTTTTTGTTTTTGTTTTTCGAAACAGGGTTTCTCTGTGTAGCTTTGCGCCTTTCCTGGAACTCACTTGGTAGCCCAGGCTGGCCTCGAACTCACAGAGATCCGCCTGGCTCTGCCTCCCGAGTGCTGGGATTAAAGGCGTGCGCCACCAACGCCCGGCTTAGACTTAAAATTTAGTAATATCTTTTTTTTTTAAGTTACTGAATTCATTTTCTTATAGAGTCAACTATAGAGGTCAAAGGGGCACTCTGTGGCCAGGTACTTGTTATAGCCCATAAGTCTGTTAGAGAAAGAGCTGTCAGCGCCCCAGCTTTCAGCTCCAGACTCTTGCAGGATTGTAGGGTTAGTAACTTTCAAACGCTTTTTAATGTGGAAATAATCTCGTTTATAGAAAGCTGCAAAATAAAAACAATACAAAGAATCTTTTATATCCCTACCCAGAATTTTCCTGGTTAATAATATTTTGCTCCACTTACTTTTTTTTTTTTTTTTTTTTTTTTTTTGGTTTTTCGAGACAGGGTTTCTCTGTGTAGCTTTGGTGCCACTCCACTTACTTTTTGATGTACTCCCATACGTAAATGTATGTGTATTCATGCCCCCACACCCTGTATAAGTGAATTGCATTCTTAGTAACCTCTTGCTATGAAATATTTCAGTATTTCTGAAGAATGGAGCTGTTCTCTTATCAAGTCAGAAACTTGTAGCTGGTAGTGACAGTGGCACCTGTAACCTGGGCACTCAGGTGGAGGCATGAAGGTCAGGAGTTGAAGGCCAGGGCCAGCTATGTGGCATGTTGTTAAGGATGTTGAGACTGTCTTAGGTTACATGAGACCCTGTCTCAAAAAATTAAATGAAAAGAAGTAAATTTTGATTTCCTGGCTGGATGGTAATAGTGAAACTAAGGGCTTGGCATCAAATTTGTTAGGGGGCTGGAGAGATGGTGCAGCAGCTAAGAACAGTGGCTGCTCTTCCAGAAGACTCAGGTTTGATTCCTAGCACCTACACAGAAGCTCACAATCATCTGTAAGTCCAGTTCTAAGGGATCCAACGCCCTCTTCCGGCTCCAGGCATGCACATGGTACACAGACATATATGCAGATAAAACACCCATATACATTTAAAAAAAAGAAAGAAATTGTAAATGGACATTTCCTGTCCCGACTGCCCAGTCCCAAATAATCACTCAGAGGCTTATATTAATTATAAATGGTCAACTGATAGCTCAGGCTTGTTACTAGCTAACTCTCACATTTAAATTAACCCATATTTTTATTTATGCTTTGCCACATGGCTCATGGCTTGTTACCTCATTTTATACATGTCCTACTTGCTCAGCTGCTGGCTGGCATCTCTTCTGACTCTCCTGACTCTGCCTCCTTCCTCCCATCCTTCTTTCTGTATCAGGCTGTCTTGCTCAATCTCTTCTTGCCCTGCTATTGACAATCAGTTTTTTGTTAACAATGAGCGTAATCCACAGCAAGAAATTGTTTTGTTTGCGGTATTGAAATTTCTGAATGTGCTGAAATGTGCATTGTATTTTTTACAGATAGCATAGAAGCCAATGTGGAAAGCTCAGAGGTCCATGTGGAAAGAGCCACTGATCAGCTGCAAAGAGCTGCTTACTATCAGGTAAAAGTCAGGACCCAAGAAAGTCTCTCTGTGCTGTAGACTCAGTGAACACCTAGGCTGTATTGATACGCTGCAGGCAGTTGCAGCCTTTTGCCTGGGTTTAAGCTGGAGGCAGGCAGTTATAATTTGCAGCCCCAGTCCCATTTTTAGTATTTATCTTTACACCAACACCATCAAATCTTAAATAACTTATACAGAAGCTGTGTGGATGCAAAACTAATCTCATGAGCTAGCTTGATGCCTAAATCTAGCATGATGCTAATCTTACACCCTAAATGGCTGGGCTATGTGGTGATATATTGTGTACCCTAATAAAATTTGCCTGAAGATCAGAGACCAGAACAAGTCACTAGATTAAACATAGAGGCCAGGCAGTGGTGGCATACACCTTTAATCCTAGCACTTGCGAGGCAGAGATCCATCTGGTTCTCTGTGAGTTCAAAGCCATCCTGGATTATATGAGACTGAGTTAGTCTAGGAGAGAAACAGAGCCAGGCAGTGGTGGCACACACCTTTGATCCCAGTACTTGAGATCTCATGCCTTTGCTTGGGAAGCACACACGCCTTTAATCCCAGCACTAAGAAGGAAGTGATATGGCTGGACAGAGAAAGGTATATAAGGCGTGAGGAGACAGGACTAGAGCTCTTTTTGGCTGAAGCCTTTCGGCTGAGGAAGCTTTTTGGCTGAGGACTGAGAGAGACATTTCAGTTTGAGGATTCGTGGAGACAGGATTAGCTGAGGAGTTAGCGATGTGAGAGTTGCCTGTGGCTTGTTCCTTTGTCTTTCTGATCTTCAGGCAAATTTTATTAAGGTACATAATATATCAGCACAGGGCTATTGGGAGAGTAAGAGCTACAGGGAACGTAGAGCTTCAGAGACATGTATGCCGACTGTTAGCTCAGCATCGATGTCTTCGAATCAGCTGTGACAGCTCTGTGTAAACAGGACTAATCATTATGGAACTGGGCCCATGACGGGGATTCTGCTGGCTTTATGACTTTTAGGAGTCTTTTTGTTTGGTTTTGTTTTATGAGATAGGGTCTTGGGGTTGGGGATTTAGCTCAGTGGTGGATCGCTTGCCTAGCAAGCGCAAGGCCCTAGGTTCGGTCCTCAGCTCCAGGTGGGGGTGTAGGGGGGAAATAGGGTCTCACCGTGTAGTCCTGACTGGCCTGGAACTCACAGATATCCTCCTGCCTCAGCCTTCCGAGTGCTGGGATTAAAGGTGTGTGCCACTGCACCCAGCTCTTTCTCTGAGTCTGTAACCCAGATTTTAGATATTGAAAATGAAATCTAATTTTCCCCCATTTGCTGTTGCATGCCTCTTTAGAAGCAGCTTTATTTTAGTCATGTTCTGTATTCCTGGGGTAGCTGTATTTCACCTGTGATGCTTGAGGAAGTTGTGTTTCATAATGTTTTCTTGAAAAACTGCTGATTTTAGTTTATAGCAGTAAAGGAGTAATTATATCTATTCAGTATTGTGTTATGTGGGAACTAAGAGATGTTAAAGAGGTTATAGCAGAAAAGGAGAGTTTATGCTAAATGTTAAATGAGAAAAACACCAAACATACAGTATGATCCAGTTAGAACATATAACAATCCAGGAGTGTGCATAGATGAGCAGAAGGAACACAGGCCTTTAACCAAGCATCAGGAGGCAGAGGCGGTAGATCTCTGTAGATGAAGCTAACCTGGTCCTTTGAGAAAGCTCCAGGCCAGCCAAGCCTACATAGTAAGACCCTATCTCAAAAACAAACAAACAAAAAACAAAACCAAGAGAGAAGAAATAGAATCATATGTTAATAGTCTTATCTATGGGTGATTGTTTTCTTTCTACTGCCTGTGTGCTTTACAGTGAATATACTATTTGTGCTAGGTATAAAGTAGTTATTAAAATACACAGGGCCTAGTGAGAAGGCTCAGTGGTGAAAGCAAACAAGAGGCCTGGCCTTAAATCCTCAGACCCTTGTAACTCCAGCCATGGATGGTAGAGGGGGATCCAGTAACAAGCTAGCTAGTATGTGACAAGTCAGATCAGCAAATGACAACTAGAACAAAGGCGTAGCTCCTTTGCAAAATTGTATTTGTGAGCAATTTAACTTGCACTACTACTTAGAACTGGTGACTTGGGATTTCTAAGACGATGTTTGCACATTTGTGCATAGTAAGAGTTAATTAGAGGCTGGGGGTGTGACTCAGTAGGGGGAGTGAGTACCTAGTGTGTACTAGGACCTGGGTTCAGTCCCAGCAGGGAAATATAAAAGTGTTATTATGAATTCAAGGAGGCAGATTATGCACTCTTGGAATCTTAGATATAAGAATTTTTATGGGGTTGGGGATTTAGCTCAGTGGTAGAGCGCTTGCCTAGCAAGCACAAGGCCCTGGGTTCGGTCCTCAGCTCTGGGGGAAAAAAAAAAAAAAGAATTTTTACTTGCTTCATGAGTGTCTTTACATATTTCTTTCCTCAGAAAAAATCTCGCAAGAAGATGTGTATCCTGGTGCTTGTCCTGTCAGTGATTCTTACGGTCTTGGGAGTGGTTATCTGGCTTGCTTCTAAATGAGCTGTGGTTGCCTCAGAGCCTTCTCCTGCTGAGTTGTTTTCAAGGGCAAGTGCTCCATGGAGTCTTGCCAGAACAAACTGACCACAGAAGAGAGCGTGTACCAGAGTGTCCTGTGATAATTTAGCTAGAAACTAACTACTAACTAGTCCTTGGAATTAGTGACCCATGGAGACAGTATTTATCACTTATGCATACATTCTATTGATTTCTCAGATAAGGAATTAACTTATGTGTGTTTTCCTTTCTCTTGTATTTTGATTGCCCTTTATCACAAGTGTTTATTGCCAGTTCCATTGTGGATATTCTTTTTGACAGGTGACACTACAGTCTCATAATATTTTTTTTTTTGTATATACACAAACTTTACCTTTTTATGAGCATCTGAGATAAATTTCCTTCAGGAGCCAGCCTATTCAAGTCTGAGAAACTGTAAAATATGCCAGCAATTTTTATTTAACATTTTGATATGAGTTTCTGAGGGGTCTGCTCTCTGTTTTGCAAGATTTTGGCACTATATGTAACTGGGGGCTAACTGCACCTGTGACTTCAGGGGAAATGAGAAGAACCTGTCTGTCAGAGTGGCCCATGCCAGGGAGTGTAGAAAGGCTGGGTTTAAGTTAAATTGACGTTATTGTCTCCTGGTGTCATTTACAGACTCCATCCCTGCACACTAAGTCATCCCACTCCTGTTTTAAGAGGTTCGTTTCATTAACATTGTTAGAATCACATGGGTCCCTCTTCCAGCCGTCTGCATAGAAAGGGAGTTAGGCGCAGCGTGATTTTGGAAAGCGAATAGGGATTGTTCGGAATGATTCTATCTTGTTCACTTGTGGCTCACATTCCTGGTGAATGATAAATGTTGCTGTTAAAGGCTGTTCCCGAGCCTTATAAGGGATGCCTGGCTTTGATAGCAAGATTTTAAAATTTAGACTGAAGTGGGGTTTAAAACTTAGGTCTGTGACCCTATTGGTAAAGCAAAGAAAAGGTTCATTTTTGTAAATAATACTGGTTTAGTGATGTTAGACTTAGCCTAATTTATGAACAAGAGATCAAACTCGGCGTAGTTTTAGACAAAAAGAGTTTTAATAAAAGGTTGCTGTCTTGTAATATAAATGTTGTCCACTGCCCTTTTTCACAGGCCTAGAAACAGGTAGAGAGAGTGTAATTCGTTTAGGTGTTCAGATAAATGTGAATCGAGTCCAAAAATGTCAGCTCGTCCTTCACTGAGTTGGAGGACTTGGCTACTGTTGGCGTATTTATGTTTATTTCCTCTATTCCTCTTAATGTTACTTAATCTTCTTCTACACTAATGTGATCGGTAGGGAAATAAGGGCCCAAATGCATAAGTTTCTTTGCACTTTTGCACCATCCCGCCTACTTAATACAAATAAACATTTAAAAGCTTTTGTAGTTACTTTTATGTGTTAACATCCTAATGATGTAGATGTTAGGTAATGTGCTGCCATGAGAAAACAGACCAGCAAGAAGACTGGAGAACAGGTAAGGATTGGCTTGCGAGTGGAATAGGCATTGCTGCCTTTCTTTGAAAAACAGGACAGAGAGCAAACTGTGGTTTGCACATACATCTAATCCTAGTACCGGAGGAGACAAGACGGGAAGGTTGTGAGTGCAAGGCCAGGCTGGGATACATAAAAGGTTTGAGATCAGGCTTTGTGTTTAGGAAAGAGAAGGAGAGGAAGAAAAGACAGCTGTCTGCATGACACAGTGGCCCACATGGCAGCTTCGGAGAAGTCCCTGTTCTCAAGTTGGAGCTGGACTTGGATAGGTCATTTGTGATAGTCCAAGAAGTAAAAAAGTGATGTGTTGTGGCAAGTTATTGAGAACAACAGAGTGGCTGTAATCCCGTAACACCGTGTCATTGATTGAGTGGTGTTATCATGATGGCTGTGGGAACAGATAGGAACTTGGTATAGTTTGTAGCAGTTGTCAAGAAACTCTAATAAACCTATTCCCAGAATCCTGCTTTGTGCCCAGTTATCTTTTGGCACCATGATTTGGGACAGCGACTCTTGCCTTCATATTAGAAATGTTTAAAAAGAGGTGAAGCTGTAGTCCCCTACCCAGAGATTCAACTTTCATTAGTTTGGTATATTTCCTAGACATAGTAATCTGTTAAAGCCCCACATGCGTGCTATGTGTAGCCAGGGCTGAGGAACCATTGTTTGCAAGTCAAAAACTAGACTGGAGTATGAAAGACCTGAAGAATCCTAGCCCACCAGTAACTAGAGGAGGTATTTAGACAAGTCGCTTAGCCCATAAGCCCCATGTTTTCTCAACTGCTCTTTAAAAAACAAAAAAACAAAAAACCCCATAATTCTTTTATTGATTCTTTGGGAATTTCACAACATGCACTGCAATCCCACTCGTTTGCTAGTCCATCCATGTCTGCCCTTCATCCTTGCAGTGTAACCCACCCAAAGAAAATTAAAAAAAATAAAAGTACTAATTCAAAACAAACAACAGCAGCAACAAAACACTTCACTCCTCTACCTTTCCTGCCTCTCATCAACCCTTTGTTCATCTTAGTGGCACTGGGAGCCGTGGTGTGTCATGCAGTACACCCTTTTTTCCAAACAGCTTTACTTGTAATGTTCATTGCAATGAGTTGTTGGTCAGGTCCAAGGCCTCTGGCTTCTGGTACACCATCAATATTGGACCCTTACCTAAACTCCTCTCAGATAGCCTGCTGTTGCACAGAGTCATGGAGACCCTGTGGCTATGGTTCCACAGGACCAGTCCCTTCCGAGTTCCAGCAGCTCATTGATGGTGGGCTAATTCAAAGCACTGGATTTGTGCCTGGGTGGTAGCTGAGTTGGTCAGTTAAATCTTTTTTTTTAAACTATAAAACCCCTAAGACAACAGCTGTATAGTCTGACCATACAAATTGTAGATATGTTTCTGTATTCCTTTCCACTTTGCACCTCCTGTTCAGCTTCCTGTATTGAAATTGAAGTGTTCTAGGAGTACTGGGTACACTCTAGCACTCTCTTTAAAAAGAAAAATAATAGATTTTTAAGTGTTATTTTATGTATATGAATGTTTTGCCTGCATGTTTGGCTGTGCACCATGTGCATGCCTGGTACCCTCTGAGTTAAAAGCAAGGGTCAGGCCGGGCGGTTGTGGCGGATGCCTTTAATCCCAGCACTCGGGAGGCAGAGCCTGGCGGATCTCTGTGAGTTCGAGGACAGCCTGGTCTACAGAGTGAGATCCAGGACAGGCACCAAAACTACAGAGAAACCCTGTCTCAAAAAACCAAAAAAAAAAAAAAGTAAGGGTCAGATCCCTGGAACTGATGTGACAGACGATTGTGAGCCACCATATGGGTGCTGGGAACAAAACCTTGATTCTCTGCATGAGCAACAAACACTCTTAACTGCTGAACCATCTTTGCAGCCCCTCTAACAGTCTCTTAAAGTTAATTAGTGCTATGTATAGAAAAAAAAGTATTCTGGCCACTTCATTGGTAATGTTTCACAATAAGAATTTGATCAATATTAGATTGGTGCTCTCAGAGCAGGGGTGTATGCATACCCACGTGTACATAACACTTTTTATTTAATTTATTTATATTTTTATTTATTTATTTATTTATTTATTTATTTATTTATTTATTTATTTATTTATTTATTTATTTATTTTTGGTTTTTTGAGACAGGGTTTCTCTGTGTAGCTTTGCGCCTTTCCTGGAACTCACTCTGTAGCCCAGGCTGGCCTCAAACTCACAGAGATCCGCCTGTCTCTGCCTCCCAAGTGCTGGGATTAAAGGTGTGCACCACCACCACTGCCCGGCAACACTTTTTATTTATTTTTACTAAGGGAGTGCCTACCCACTCAGTGTACAGTCTGTAATAAACTTATACTGCTTTATACCATTAGGCAGAGACATCAAAGTGAAATTACCAGGCAAGCATGGTACATGCCATAAATCCTAGCACTCAAGACATGCAGGCAGGTGGATCTCCATGAATTCAAGGCTTTCCTGGCTTATACAGCAAGTTCCAAGCCAGCCAGGGCTATGTAGTAAGACCCTGTTTGTTGTTGTTTTTGGTTTTTTGTTTGTTTTTATTTTTTATTTTTGTTTTATTTATTTATTTATTTTTTAAGGAAGGAAGGAAAAGAAGATAAATTATCATTCAGTTTGTGCAAAATAGACCACTAAGCCCCTCACATTCCACTATTTTCTCTTCAGAGACTGCTTAGTCATGGGAATGAAGCTTTTGCTTTTGGTCACTTAGTGCAGCCTGCACAACTCAAGTCATGTCTCAGTCCATTCTGTTTCCTAGGGCTGGGAGTCCCTGCTTTCTTTCCTGATTTTCCAGACATCAATAGCATAGGCCTAACCTTCAAAGGATTCTTTCCAATAGTGCTTTCTAGCACTACAAAGTACAGCTACTTTAAAATCTCTATCTAGCTAGGATATAATTTAGAAGATTTTTTTTTGTGTGTGTATGAATGTTTGGCTCACATGTATGTCTGTGTACCTTGTGTGTGCCTGGTGCCCAAGGAGGTCAGAAGAGGGCATCAGATCCCCTGAAACTGGAGTAATAGACTGTTGTGAACTATCATGTGGATACTAGAAATTCAAATTCTGGTCCTCTGCAAACTGCTGCCGAGCCATCTCTCCAGCTGAGCACTTGATTTTTAAAGAATAAATTTAGGCTGAGCATGGTGGCACACACCTTTATTAATCCAGCACTTGTGAGCCAGAGATGAGTGGATCTCTGAGTTTGAGGCCAGCCTGGTCAACATACTGAGATCGTGTCTGAAAACAAAAAAGGAAAGAATAAATTTGTGGACTGGCAAAATGACTTAGCAGATAAAGACATTTGCTGGGAAGCCTGGTGTAACAAGAGGAATAGACTGGTAATGATACATGTAGAAGTGGATTATGATTAAAGACCAAGGGTTTTTTGTTGTCGTCGATGTTTTCTGTTGTTTTTGGTTTTTTTTTTTTTTTTTTTTGGAGACAGGGTTTCTTTGTGTAGCTTTGGAGCCTTTCCTAGAACTCACTCTGTAGCCCAGGCTGGCCTCGAACTCACAGAGATCCACCTGCCTCTGCCTCCCGAGTGCTGGGATTAAAGGCGTGTGCCCCCACCGCCTGGCAAGACCAAGTTTTTACCTGTGGAGAAATAAGAATAATGCTGATGTGAGGTTTTGTTTCGTATTTTTAATTGTATCTGAGAAAATATCCTTTCCAAATGTTTTCATGTTGGGGAGGGACTGAGGGAAGCTCATATGTATGTGTAGGTGTGCATATGCATATGTGTAGAGGTATATGCATACTTGGAGGAGTTATGGGAGAACCTTGAGTATTGTTCCTCAGGTGTCTGTTATCTTTTGTTTGAGACAGGGTCTCTTGTAAACTTCGTTTGCCAAGTGGGTGAGACTAGCTGGCCAGTGAGCTTGCAGGACTGTGCCTGGCTCTGCTTCCCGTTCTTCATCACTGAAATCACAGCCATGCATCACCAGTCCTGGCTTTTGACTTGGGCTTTGAGGACTTAAACTTCACTCACGTTTTTAGTGACGCTGGGGACAAACGCGGGACTTCATACATGTTACGTACTGGACCTGGATTCTGGATTGAAGCCTCTGTGCTACAAAACCAAAAAAAGAGGGTTATTTAAGTATTATCAAAATGAGAAGATGAAGCTTGGGCTCCAGCTCAGTGGTAGAATGCTTCTTCAACATAGGTGAAGCCCTGAGTTCAATCTCAAGTGCTGGCAAGAAAAGGTGATGTTAGATGGCAGCTTCATTTGTAACTCAGTTGTCTCAGTTGGCAAAATAAAAATTGACACACCCACCTCCACTGCCCCAAGGTCCAAGGCAAGAATGGTGGCCTGATATAGGAATTTAAAGGCTTGAGGTGCTTTGCATGTGGATGTCATTTGTGGAATATTTGAGCCTTTAGTGCCAGCAAGCTACTGTGCTAGATTCTTTTACACTTAATGTATTATACCTACAAAGCTATCTGGGAGATTTATTGCAGCCTTTCTGTTTTTCGTTTGTTTTTGAGACAGGGTTTCTCTGTTTAGTTTTGGTGCCTGTCCTGGATCTCACTCTGTAGACCAGGCTGGCCTCGAACTCACAGAGATCTGCCTGGCTCTGCCTCCTGAGTGCTGGGGTTAAAGGCATGTGCCACCACTGCCCGGTTTATTTTATGTATATGGGTATTTTGCCTGAATATATGACTGTGCACCACATACATGCCTGGTGCTGGGAAGTCTTAGAAGAGGGAGTTGGATCCCCTCAAAGAGGAGTTACAAAATGATTGTGAGCTGCAGTGTAGATGCTGGTAATCAAACCAAGTCTTCTGCATGAGCAACAATTGCTCTTTATGGCTGAGCCATTGCTAAACCCCCTTAAATTTTTTTTGTTATTACATTTATTTATTTGAGAAGGGTATGGCCTGCCACAGAATGCATGTAGGAGTCAGTTCTCTCCTACCATTATATGGTTCTAGGAACTGAACTCAGGTTGTCAAGGTTGGAGGCAAACACATTTACCTGCTGAGTCAACTTGCCAGCCCTTGTGTACTCTTAATGACTCAAGAAGCTGAGACAAAGGTAACCTGGCCATGATCAGACAGCTTTTAAGGGTGGTCATCTTGAGTGCTCATACTTCAAGCCACCATTACACAGTATATATATAGTCTGTACATCACTGAGCGAAGCTGTCCTGCTCACCTCCTCTTCAGAGTGCTTCCTCTTGACAGATCTGGAGAGCTGGTCATTTCTGCTGAAATTAGCATCATCTCCTTCATAACACCTTGTGCACTTTGCATCTGTCACCTGCTAATGGAGCTTCCTGCTTACAATGTCTACATACAGCTTCTCATTGCCTTCATTTGAACATACCAAAGATGTTTTAAGATTTATTTCTATTTGTGTGTATATGTTTGTGTCTGTGTATGCCACGTGTGTATGTACAAATGAAGGCCAGAGAGTATTAGCTCCCTTGGAGCTTGAGTCACAGGTGGCTGTGCGCTGCTTGATACGGTTTTTTCCTTTGATCATGGGGTCTCATGTAGTTCCTGCTCACTATGGGGCAGAACATCTGATTCTTCTGCCTCTACCAGGTGCTCAGATTACAAGTAATGTGTCACAACATCT